>JANHFX010012158.1:0-30235 GCA_027560015.1 Chloroceryle amazona | reverse complement strand
GGGGGGTGCGCGCGGGCGTGTGCGCGCGAGCAGTAGTCGAGAGAGGTGCGGAACAGCGCGGGGGCGTGGGAGGGGGTGGGGGGTGCGCGGGGGGTAATGCATTCCTGGCAGCTATTGTTCCTCAGAAGGTAGGCTGCTGCTTTCTGAACTAGATGGCATCAGCCTTTTGTGCTCAGTCATGTACAGAAAGGGTAAAGCATTACAGGATCATGGGCTAGAAGTCAGAGACGTGAGGTCTAGCCATCACCTCACAGGGCTGCAAGTAGCTCCCAGCTGAGATGCTCAGTGCTCTAGGCTACAAACACACTTGACAATGGGAAAGGAGATGCCTTCTCAGATTAGCTTTCTTAATCCCATCAGCAGCTGCTTCTCCTGCCAAAACTCAACTCGTGCCTGTTGCCTTCCTTCCACTTGCAGACCTTTCCTAAGAAATAGCACATCCCACACTATAGCTCTGGCCTCTCATCTCCAAAGTACATCAGACACTTTCCTCAGCATCCCTCTAGGTTTTAGATAGATGTTAGAAAGAGTGAGCAGGTAAGCAAGAGGTGGTCTGGCAACACCTCATAAGCAAGCTGGTCCCCTGAGTATAAGGGTTACCACTCTTCCCAAGTTCTCTTCCTCCTAGCTCTTGCTCAGGCTGTGGGGAAGGACAGTGATACTCTTTCTAATCCTGCACTAACACCAGATTATTTCAAAGCATGGGACACATTACTTTTCTCTCCTGCCTTAGCAGAGCATGTATAGCCATTCAACAACACAACTGGTGTCATCTCGTTCCCATAGCATAACCTGTCTCAACCAAGCAACATCCCAAGAGCAGACCAGAGGAGAAAAGGAGGCAGTAAAATTCTTAACTGTTTGCTTAGACACCTAAAAATCACAGTAACATACTTAAGACTGTGGCTCAGCCCAGAGAAAGGCTACTACTCAAACCAGAGTGCTCGGGTCAAAATGGTAGATGGCTATTTTTCAAAGGGGTTCCCAAACTAACTGTTTGAGGAGAGGTTTGTCCAAACGGAAGGAAAACTGCAGCTTTCCTTGGCCAGCAGCTCCCAGGTTTTTGTCAGATAATGTGGCTCATTTCTTTGAATGCCTCAATGCAGTGTAGAGCAGCAACTGCATTTAGCAGGGTGGAGGTGGAGGCAGGCTGGGATGGGCTTTCTCTCTGATCTTTTACTAGGTATGTCTGGCAAAACAAAGCACATAGCTAGTCTGTCATCACCTTTCTTACCACCCCCAAATAACTTCACTCAATATTTGTGAGCAACTGTAACATGTCTGTACAATTTAAGTTCTCTGCTGTGCAGAGATTCACCAACTGCATTAAGTAATTATGTCCGGAGCTTGAAAAAGACGCTGAAGTCAGTGTGTCCAAGTATTCAGCTCAGACATATTCCTCTTCTCTAGAGGTTCACAGAGCTGTCCTGCACACGCTCTGCACAGATGCTTTCAACAGAAGAAAAAGCTAAAATTATGTGCAGAGTTTAAGTGAGAATTAGGATAAGCATGGCTCAATCAGCAATTGGCTAAATTAATTCTGCAAAAGCAGAGATTACTACTACTGTTCATTTCCACTTCACTGTGCAGCACTACAGTTGCTCTAAAAGGGACAAAGAAGCAAAGATGACATGCAGTAACACTGGATGCTTGAGCATGCAGGCAGGAACACAGGGAACTGCTGGGAAAGCTGGGATGGCCTCTACAATTCCTGCCTGTCTTCCTACCTGCTCAGTCACAGCAGAAGCAAGGGAATGCAAGGCCCTCTAGCTGTATCATAATGCACATGCTGACACACATTGTGGTTAGTGAATAGTCTTAGATCCTTAGAGTCACAACAAATACTAATTTTTGCAATGCAGCAGCCTGTCTTTTGAAATTCAGTAAATAAACAGTCTGGACAATTTTACTTTGTGACCCCAAGAGAAATTGGGGAGTTGGCACATTCCTTCTTAGAAGACAAACAACTTGAAGCTTTTCTGACACAGCTTTTGGAAGGCAAAAGTTGTACTTCATGTCCAGTTTACTTGTCAGAAATCTTTTAGCTACTCAGTTAGGTGTCACTGAAGGCCTGAAAGGACACACATGGTTTAATGCTCTCTGTTTCCACCAAAAGTCAGTACTTCTATAGACATTAGGATCATGTTATTTGTTCAGGAGAGTTTACTCAGCTGGCATTTCTTACTGCTTCTTAGTGTCCATCAGGATGCAGAATAAGAGTGGGAACTTGCAGGCAGGGAGAAGTTACAGTCATTAAGTTGAACCATGACCAGGTTCTGCAGATTCCTTGATCAGATGCACTGAAAATAAAAGGCTTCATCTCATCACAACATGGAGCAGAGGAATTTGGCAGCTGTGTCCTTCCTGTGTGATGTCCCTACATCATTACAAGGCCGGCACTTCAGAGCTTACTCATCCCCTGGAAAACTGCAAGTTTGTGAACTACACCCACAGCTAATGCAATTTGCTGTAGTCAATGGATCATGCTTGTCTAGTGCTTGTGATACTGCCTTGTAATTAGGCAGCCAGTGAATGCACTTTGCATACCAGTGGTCTCTCAAACATCACCATAGCCATGAGAACTGTGTTTTGCAACAGTTCTAACTCAGTTTTGTCGGCAGAAGTACACCTTACCACATCATTGCGTCAGTCTACCCAGCACAAGCAAGCTTTTAAATGAGCCATCTCTGCAGCCCTCAGTGTCAGGGAAGCACACTGGGATTCTGTACAAAAGTGAACAGACCCCGACCATCTCAGCATAGCAGTAGCCGATTATCAGGTGTCCTCTCATGCTGCATGCTTCAGTAGTCTCAGCAAAACAGGAGACTTGTATTTCACTTTACACAGAGAATCCACAAAAGGAACAACCCAAAGGCATCACCACAGACACCCACTAAGAATGAAACAAGTGCTCTGTGTGGCTGTTCCTGATCCCCTGTTTTGAATCCACAGCACAACTGAGCATGCAACAGTTGCAAAACAACCACAGTCTCTGGAAGGCTAGTGCTACCCTCAGCAATGTTTCTGCTGAGAGATACCAGATCCAGCATAACCTTCTGTACATATAGTGACGCACAGAGCTCAAACAGAAACCTTGGCTTTCTGCCAGGTTACATAGGCTTGCCAAAATTCCTTTGCAAAAAGTGAGTGAAGTGCCTCAAAGAGAATCAGTGATAACCCAACCTCTTGAAGGGCTGTACACTTAACAGGCATTCGCCAGAACTCCTCTACTTCTTCCTCAAAGCAAAAATCTCAGTTGTTAGAAAATGTTATGTTCCTAAGGATCAGAGAGCAGTGTCAGAACCCCACAGAAAAAAGAGTTGCTATCAATGTGAAATTAAATCTTTTCAAGAGAGTTTCCCAGTCACAGTCCTAGGAGTGTCTGCTGTGAAGGACTCTTCCCCTCGTAGTATGGAAAGCACAGTAATTGAACAAAGCACATTTTGAAATCATCAACTGACAAAATTTCATCAGAATGAGACAGTCTCCTATGGCACACACTTCACATTTTAAAAGTTTGACTATTCTTGAGTGTTCAGGTATTTTTTAATTTGAAATTCCACCTTTAAAAACTTATGCAATGCTAACTCACTTTTAGAGTCTTAGATTTGCCTTTTTTTGTTTGTTTGTATTCACGTTATTTGTACTCTTACTAGAGTACTTATTTTACCACTGGAACATTACCTTCTGGCAATTTCTAACATTCTTCCAGGAAACTCGAGAATATTATATACTGCCTTATCTTCCCAAGGGAGATGTTAAATATTCTGTCTGGCTATATGACTAACACATGAAATAAGCATAAAAAATAGTTCCCTCTGAGACAACTTATAGAGAAGTTGGAAGAGGGAGATGTGGCAAAAAAAAACAAAACAAAACAAAACAAAACACAAACCACTATAAAATAAAAACAACTGAAGGTTTGGTAACCCAACACCAAAAGAGTCAATACAATTTCAGATGGCTAGTGCTAGATGCTCTCTAATAATCCCATTACAGCACAAGGCCTGCCACAGTGGTAAACAGAAGTGTTCAAAACTGTTATTACCAAACAAGGTGAGGAGTTCAACAGCTGAGACGACTGGAGACTACACAAGTGGAATTCAAAACAGCATGCCTGTGCCAGAGGTACAATATTTAACTAGTACTATTCAGAGCACCTAAGTTCATTAATCAGCAACAAAAGACAATGACAACAATATAATGTTCAAGCCAGAAGAATGATGACATTTTGTCCTCTCGGTGGCTAAAAGTTTTGCAGTAGATTGAAGCCAGTGCTTGTTGAGGTATTACCCTTTTTATAGGCAAGAGATCTGCAAGACAGCTATATGGCCCATACCATCTTGGATATCTACATTGCTTTGGTTTTCTTGACATTACCTGGGTAACTGCTGAATGAGACACGGCTGGTGCTAGTGTATGGATCAACTATATTGAAGTTCCAATGTTTATATATTCTCAGTGTGGCTGCATAAGTAAACCAGCTGGAATGGGCAAAATAGATATTTTCATATCCAGGTAGAACCTGGAAAACAGAAACAAAAAGATTAATTATTTTAGACCCTACTATAGTCTGCATGTTTTGTACTTGATAGAAAATAGAACAACTTGTTTTAAGTAGTTTGATTAATTGCATTGTTAAAGAAGGAGCAGATTCTTGTGCTTTTAACTGTGTACTTAACAATGAATTTCTGAAACCTCTGGAAATAATTCTTGCCCACGTGTTGTTCTTGTATAACCTGTTGTTATTTTTCAAAATGAAAGAGATTAAGGGTTTCTGGGACACCTGCATCATATATATTTTGTTTCCTCAGTTTCCTTTTGAATAGTTGTATTTACACTTTCTGATCAGCTCTCCGCAAACATATTCTAAATTAACATTGGATATGTTTTTTTCTGTGAAAATGCCTCTGGTGACTTAAGTACAGAAGCAAATGCACATAAACTCAATTTGAAAAGGTAAACATATATATAGACAGGCCATGTTTTCAAAGTATTTCCTTAGTTCTAAGATTTGTTGTTAGCTCAAATCTCCTGCTGCAGGCAAATGCTTGAATGAATGCTTCTCAATTTAAGGGGAATTTTTTTTGCTCTGGGATACATGAACTAGATCCTTGATAATTTTAACTGAAAGATTTAATTGCCACCATGATGTATCAGACACTTAAAAGTACTTTTTTTCTGTCACTGGAAAGCCATTCCGGATTACTACTATTAACACTTAAAAAACATCAGCCATTTGCACCTACTTTCTCTTGTGCTAGCACTGCCCTTCAGTTTCAGTAATCCCCTTCCTCTCCTCCCTGCTTATTTGCCCCATGGATTTGTAGACATTCACAATACCCACTTTCAGTCTTCACTTGGCTAGGTGAAACAACTTACTCTCTGGCAGTCTCCTCTCCATTGTAGTTCCTCATTCTCTAATAATTCTAGTAGCTTTCATTGTCAATCTCTGTGCTTGGTTTGTCTGTTTGGGTTACTTGGTTTTTGTTTTGTTTTGTTCCCCCCCCCACCCCCGAACATAAGTGAGCAAAACTGAACAAAAAAAAAAAAATAAATCTTAGAGGCACAAGTGACAGCTGTATAAAAGCACATTGATTGACATCAGACTCTTTACACACATGCAGCTAACAGTGAAGACACCAGAAACGCAGACTCGTGAGACTGCAATTGATTTGCACAGTTGCTGGAGATGAAGTACTTGGTGTTTACCTTGATAAGTGCAGAGCAGTGACCCATATCCCACTGATACTTCCCATGGCTGCCTGGTTCCACGCTGCATTGTCCACCCCGTGTAGAATATTCAAATAATGCAGGAATAAGGTCCAACAAGTCTCCAACTGCATTCAGAAACTGGACATCAAACATGCTCAGTGGCTGAGGGAAAAAAGACAAAAAAAGAGATCACAAAAAGCACTTTCAGACAGAGAAGCATCAAAACTCTCTCCGCTGTTAGAATTTTTCTTTTGCTCTCAAAGGAAGCTCTTATATGATCTATGAAATACCTGCTCACAAGGCCCAGATGCTCAAACTTGGTGTGGCACCTAAGTGTCTTAAGTGTTCAGCCTCTGTAGTGACATTACCAATGCTAAAATTTCTGAGGAAAGAAGTTGATGCTAGCAGTAACTCAGGAAACTTTTCCGTGTCTTCGCAAACGGGATACCAATCAGTCTGCTCTTACTGTTACGCTTGGGTAATAGATTTAATTTCTTTTTGTTTATCTAGATATCTTTGAAGAGCCTTACATTAAGAAAAATAATCTGGAAACTCTCAAGAGTGTTGGTTATACAGACTGCAATTTAAGATATCCTCGGGACTGAGGAGGAAATAAATGAGGAAAGCAAGGTATGTTAACAATACTAATAAAGTATGGAACCAGCTGAAGAAAAGAAGTCAGTCAAAAGGCACTCTGCTATGTGCTTTCAAAACCCCTTATGGTTGGAGCTAGCCAGGGTTAACTACACACAGCTCATTGTGCAACATGCTCTTCAGAACCTTCTCTTAATCTGCCTCTTCAAAAATAAGACCTTAACAGTGGTCTAACCTCAACCTTCAAACACCATTTTCTACATCTTTCCTGTTCTGGCTTGCACCATACCTTGAGTTAAGGCAAGGCTTAAGGAAAAGAGGTCCGAACACACATCACTGTAGGGCTATGAATAGTAATTTGTAAATGGGACAATCATATAGCAAAGAAAAATTGCTTGCAATATAAATCCGTGTTACTAAACCATATAGCTGACCTGTCTACAAACCTCAATAAAGGGGAAACAAGGACGTGAAAAAAAAAACAAAACACAGCACCAAAACCATTTACTTTTTATTCAGAAGGCTGAATTTTGTGTTATCCATCTGCTATTTTGGCAGAGAGAATAACTAATAGGAAAAACAAAAATAATGTGAACTCTAGTCCATGTATCCCAGGGGAAGTAATTAAACCTTTCCACAATGCCTACCAAGACAAGTTAGAGATATAATCCAGTCTCAAAACTAAAATCATGCATCACAGAAGGCACTAACAGCAGCTGTAATTTGAGGAAGAAATCCAAAGCAAATTTTCCTGTATGTTACATTGCTTTTAGCTCATCCTGGTTTTGCTGAAAGGACCTAAACAGGGAGCATCAAAGGCCACAGCTGATAAAGAGATGTATCTTTGGGTACTTTTAGGCAACTGAGTCGTATGAATCATTTACGAACCAGTCTCAACAACTGCTATCTCACTGGGATACAGAGAGACATAGTACTGTTTTGGCACAATTCTTCCCCATCCAGTTGTGCTCAAAAGTTCTTCAAGCCCACCACACAATGAAGAGAAGCTGTTTTCCAAGGTCAGATTTACACAGGCATTACTGTACCGCATCACCAGGAGGGGTGCAAACGGGATTGCATGTGAATGCTTGGCCAGCCCTGAAACATTTCAATTCTACTTGCCATTCATTTGGCACCACCCCATATTCTCCTCCATAAGAGCTGCCTTCACTGCAAAACTTATAGGTAGCTACACTAATACTGCTGGAGCATCATTAGGAATTGCCTCTATTTTTTAAAAGTTTCACATTTCTGTGCTATCTTACAAGTCAAAAATTCAGTAACTACCAGGAAGTCCTTTTGAGCTAGAACAAAGGTGCCAAGCAGGGAAGCTATCAAAACTATATGCACAGGAAGGTGGCCAGAGAGCAGAAGGAAAGACCTTCAAGCAAAGAAGCAAACGTTATGTAAATTCCTAGGGTTCCGCTAGGTGAGATTAGGCTGCGAGCTCCAAAAGCTGGCCAAAATACAAGAGAAGTAAAAGAGCACCAACTAGGGTTCTATTCTCATTCCTTTTTGAGGGGCAAGCAAATTTTGTTCCAGTTTACTTCCAGGAACTCATTGCTGTGTTCGGATGAGCCTGATTTTGTATATAAGACTGTTCAAAGCTCAGAGACATCACACAACAGCAATGCATAGAGCATCTCTGGAGTCAGAGAACTTGGGCATCCACAATGCAGGCCAAATCTAGAAGTTTCAGGAGTGGACTGAGGCATCTCCCACAAGGCTGAGCACCCCACTGTGGAAATAAATACTGTTGATTTCCAAGATACATGAAGAAGTCTTCTCTATGGAGAGTTAATCAGTGTCGACTAGCAAGAACTAGACCAAAAAAAGTATGCATCATACCGACTGCTATATAGCATATATTACAATCTTTTGTAATCACCTTCTCCCATCTCACACAGCATTGTCAGAACAACTCTTTGCATATATGGTTTGCATCCTGAAGATAAATGAATGAGCTAAGTTGACAAGGAGAGAGGAGTTACAGCCATTAGAAGGGACAAAGTCCTTTTTAGTAGGATGATTGCCATTCCTGAATAGCAACAACCACCAACAAAAGAATCAAATTGAGTTTGAGTTCCATCAGCTGCAAGGAGAAACAAACTTAGGGTAGCAGATAGGAGTCAACCTTAAAGATTTATCCGCATGAGATGTAAAGATAGACCAGTTACTCTGTAACAATTGTTTTCCAGTAACTTCCCATGCATGAGCATTCTGGATACAAAATAAAGAAGAACAAAGAGAGCTGTCCTAGAATCATTGTAGTATTTAAAGCTGACACCTCCTTATTCAAGAGTAACTTCCCTGTGTAGACAAGCCCCAGATTAATCACAGCGTTGGTAGAGCATTAGGCAGATGAAAAGGCTTAATGTTCTTTAAGTGCCCCTCCTTCAGAAATTGTCTTGACAAAAGGGTTGGGTTTGTTTACTGGATATAAAATGTTGCTAAACCAGATGGAATAATGTCACACTTTAACATGAAAAAGTGTTCAGATTTTGACATCATTCTTAACAATATCTGTAAATACCAAATTCAAAATACATAAGTTTACAACATACATGTCTTAATGGAAGCACCTGCCTAAAATAGCCCTGCAGAAAACCAGACTCTATGCAATTAAAAAAAGTTTAGAACAGTACACTACAGAACATATGCTTCATTCATGTATGAATAAAAAAAATGTATTAGTACTATCATCCAACAGTTCAGAGTCCAAACCAAATTTTCTTTCTGTAGCAAGGCACAGCTATTTGTGGCAGACGCGATGGTTCTACAATATTCAAGCGAAGTAGCCCTGAAGTTTAGGGGAGAAAAATGGACCTGTTTGTACATAATCCAACTCTCACTTGAGCACTACGTGGATTTGGCATAGCTTCAAACTACCACGTGCTGTACAGGACAACAGAAAGTCATACCTTTTCACTTGTCTTCCTCAATAAGTGCACATCAACTAATACACCAAATGGAGAAACTCCAGTTACCTGCAAGTTTGAAAAGGTTTGTGAAGTGCTCATAGGAGACCCTAACATATTAAATGTGTAGAGCAGAATAGCTATTGAAACAGGTTCCATTCTCCTGAAAAGGAAACAAATTTCTTCAACTTTGCAGGGTGCTCAGTGTTGAAATCTAGACTTTGTAAACACAGTTCCTTTCCCCCCACATCCCTTTCAGATTTTTCAGCCTATTCTTGTCAACCAACTAACTTCTGGGTGTTCAGAAGAGCACTTCGCTAATGAATGAGCACTCACTGGGGGAGGGAGGAAGGGAGAGCAAAATGTAAGAACTTTGAAATCCATCTCCTCCTCCCTTTCTCTTCTCCATGCTTCTGAGAGTTAAGGAAAAAGGCTTCTCAGCCTTTATTCTACAGCACTTATTCTTCTTTTGAACTAAGGGCAGTGAGTGGAAATTGCTCTTTGTACACACAGAGTAATCAGTTGAATTTAGAAGTACGCCTAGTTTTTTCCCCCCAACAGCAGTTTGAACATCAGTCAACAAAATACAGCGTATCATGTGTCAGTTGTGGGCTTGGTTTGCGTTGGATTGGGGGACGCACGACAGTATGGTTGTGGTTTGTTGTTTTTTCGGTTGGTTGTTTTTTTTGGGGGTTGGGGAGAGGATGTTAAAATAAAATAAAAACCATCACAACCCACACACAAGATATTCTCAATATTTCTAATGTTCATTACCACAATGAACCCAAAATACTGCACTGCTAGAGATCAAAAGATAAATTTGTTACTGATAATAATCCTAACACACATAGAGAAATAATTCCTTTTCTAGTGAATGAAAACCAGGATATGCCAAAGGAAAGAGAGGAGAAGAAACTCTCAAAGCACTAAGGAAACAGAGTAGGAATGAGATTGGCTTTAAAAACGCAGAATTTTTTATGGGGACTTTCAGTAACAAGTTTCTTTAATTACTGTTTTTAAGGGGAGAAATGAAATAGTAAATACTTGTTATTGCAGTTGCTGCCCAAAGCAAGATCAAAACATTGGATGAATTGAACCAAAGTATAACACTTAGAAATGAGGAAAAAATATCCAGTAGGTGAATTTCCTTGCCAAACATTGTGTACTTCCAATCAAAGGGATTAAATAACTTTTTTAACATTTTTATAACAGGTACTGCAAGAGCAAAGTTGAAAACAGCTTCTTTGTAGAAGTATTTTAATCACATGTAGTAAAGAAGATACTGTTGGTCTTAGCTGTTTTGTTTGGGTTTTTTTTGGTTTGGTTTTGTTTGTTAGCTTGTTTTAAGTGCCAAGTTCACAGAAGCTGGGATGATTCTCAGATAAGTGTGTTGTCAAAGTCAGAACACTATCCAGTAACACTGCACTTGCACCTGTTTTTGTCCATGTACATACTGAGCAACAATCTTCAAACTCTTTATTTCCTGAAGCAGTAAATATGTATGCAAATAGCACTGTTGTAGCCTAACCCTTCAAAAGGTATTTTAAAAGTATCATGGTATCCAAAGTGAACTGTCAGCAGAGCTGTCGGGTAGCATTTTGACGCCAAGGAAAACCAGACTCTTAAGTGCAAGAGCAGCTGTCCAAATTGTACTCAATGGTAAGAGACTGATGTTAACCTACTGTTTCTGGCAAACAAAAGAAACTGCAGCACCATGTCAAGCAAGAAATACATATACAGGGACCATTTTTGCCTTGAATAAAAAGATAAGGATGGCCATCATAGGTAAGAATGCCCAAAGCTGAAGTTGTACATGGCAGAGGAAGCGGTCAAAACAAATTCCACCAACTGCTTCAGGCACATTTGTGAAAAGAAATATCGACTGTGTATAATTCAAGAACAGAGTACATAAATATTTCAGAGACATGTGTCTGAACTTCTACTAATTGCACCATTTTTACACAGGTATACTGATGAGATCTCTGAAGAGAGGATCAAAATGACTCACTTGCTTTAGAGGTCAGTGCTTTTAAGCATCAAATACACAGTTAAATAAGTGCCATGGAATACATGTTGCAGGTAGGATGTGCGTACTATAAAGAAATAGCTCAGACACAAATTAGCACTTTCACCTCCCATCTGAAGCTAAAGGCTTCTGAAGGAGCTTGACTGAAAACTGATGAGCTTTGCAAGGCTCTTCAGATACAGGTGTATTAAAGGGCACTAATGAGTTCTTTTCCTAGAGAGTCAAGGCTTCTTAGCATCTTCCTTATAACTCAGGTTCATCAAGATGGATATTTCCATTATTGTGAACACTCTGGTGTTTATTTTGAGATGGTTCCTCATTCATGAAAGCCCAAGAGTAAGTTCAACACAAGAAAGGGATGTGCATTTTACTAAAACCCAATCATTTATAATTTAGGACCCCCCACTTCTCTAAATTCTTGCTATGGTTAAACCAAGGGGGGGAGAAAAAAAAAAAGGGCCAACTACCATTATTTAAGTGCTCCCTCTCACATCAAAAAAATAACAAACCCAAGCTATTAGACATTAAAGTTAAGGACAGAATTGTAATTACCATAGCTCTACTAGTTACAAAACAATTACCATAGCTCTACTAGTTACAAAACAATTACCATAGCTCTACTAGTTACAAAACAAACAACCCCCCCCAAAAAACAAACAAACAAACAAACAAACAAAAACAAACAAACAAACAACAACAAAAAACAAACCCACAAACAAACAAAAAAAACCCAAAAAACAAACAAACAAAAACACCAAAACAAAACAACAAACCAAAAAAACAACCACACACACACCACCACCCAAGCCACAACCTACCCACTTTGGCCTGCCACAGCACTGACCATGCATTTTGTAATGGTAGACTTGAAAGACAGAAAAGACAACATTCAGCAATATAAAATATACTTCAAATTAGATTTAAAATTTGAAATCCATTGCTTGGAAATAAGTATAAAAGCTTTAATACACTCCCTATTTACTGATTCATACTCTTGCAGCTACTTTTTATACCTACAGTCTCATTTGCTCAATAACAATTGTAAAGTGATGACAGCAAGCACTGTAGAAGTGTCTGTCTTTCCAACATTCACACTTGGATACAAAGTCCTGCCCCAATCCAATCAGCACGTGAGCATCCAGGGTTCAAAGTCAAGTGCACCACCAGTCTGTGGTGACAGGACACAAATGCTCAGTCACATTACCTACAGTGAACAGCCACTGAAGTTTTTGTGGAATGGCATGCACAATGAGTACTCTCAACTAATTAAGCTTCCTTTTTAAACTATCAGATTCCCTTCTTTGTCCTCTGATATCCCATCCCCAGCTACTGAAAAAGAGACACAGTAATCTTACTGTTTGTTTGTGTAGTTTAGCCCACTCGAGGGCTCCCATGTACAGACCATCCAACTGTGCAATAATATAGCCAGCATGCCTCCAAAATGGGTCATCCTTATTATTTCTGATTTGTTGTCTTGTCCATTGATCTTGTTTCCTGCAGAGGAACAAACAGGTTGGGGTTTTCTTGGTTTTGTTTGAGTTTAACCAATAATGCAAGGAAGGGACAAATGTATGACCCAGATGATCCACACTTCCTAGTGTTTTGAGGAAAATCATGCTTTGGAAATCCTGCAGACACAAATGTGATACACTCCAGCTGTAAACCTCCAGATCCATTCAACATACCCTATACCTCTATCAGACAAGCATCAAAGAAAGAGTTGGAGTCCACCCCTGTGGGGGACTCTGCTACATCAGATCTAGCATCCTCTTAAAGTCAGTAAAGGGAAACAAGCATTTGTTCACTCAGATGAACCATTCCCTTTTTAGTTGCCTATTTAAAGATAAGTTAGACTGACCTTTGAAGAGCATGTTTCTCCCCTAAGTACAAACACAATGAAAGCTTTCTGCTGGTGGTGCTCAAACACTGCTCAAGAACCACTACCACACTCCTCCGAGAAAAAGCTGGGAAGCCAAACATAACTATCCTATGTGCTAAACCCAACCAAGAGGTTACTAGCCAAATAATCCACGTTTAGAGCATGAAGCAATACAAGTTGAACAAACCCTAGGGCAAGAGCAGCCAACATGATAAATATCTCCCAGGCTTCCCTCTTTTACTGTGCACAAAGGGCCACAGAAGAACCACAGGTGTTAGAACCACTGCCTCTTCCATCATCCTGTACTTATCCATCCAGCATGATGTGTAACACCAAAAGAGAGAATGAAACTGACAAAGAAGCAAACTCTTCCAGCAATATATAGGTGATAAAACTAGCCAGATTTAGATTTCTGGGAGTAACAAGATGCAAGAAGCATGTCAGAGGAAATAGGGATGTGGCGAGAGCATTCAGGACAACACAGCAGCACATATTGGCTAACACAGCAGCACTTATTGGCTAACTGCCATAAAGTAAAGTAGCAGTGTAGGAGTCCAGGGTATAGGCAATAGAAAAATTATATGAGGCCACCTGGTATTGCCCCCCTTCATCCAGCAACACATCTTGGGCGATAACAGTAGTTATCTCATTTTTTCTCACAAGGAGGACAGCAATGCTGAAAAATTATAGCAAGGATAAGCTAAAACCAATCTACTTCATATATTTGTACCAATAACAGAATTGGTCAGATATATAACCTCTCGTCAAAAGCACAAGACAAGTGAAAGATGGGAAAAATAGTTCCCAGAAGCAACCCAAGTTTTACAGAAGTATTTGTAATGGAAGAAAGCATAAGTCTAAGGAGATTTAAATAACTGGCAATTGCAGTTGCATTTCCCAGTACCTGGCTTTGTCCATCTCCCACTTGTAGTTGCATTATTTGAGCAGAACTAGTTTTGATTTATACAGCTGAAGGGAAAAGGGAATCGGGACTTTTGTGATTAGAGCAGAATTTACATCAGTGGTAGAATAAACTAAATGCTAACCTAACAGCAGAAGGAAAGGAGAAGGAAAGGATACATAGTGCTAAAAAGATTAAGGTGCCAAGAGATCACACTGTTAAGTATAACATTCAAAATACCAGCTTTTTATAAAAATAATTTTGACTAAAATGACCTTCAGAATTAATTGACATTATCCAGACCCATTTGTAGCAATGGATTTAAACATTTCTTTGAAAGAATCAGGATTAGGGAAGGGTATACATCCTTCATGTATATTTAGAATTTATTTTTTTCATACTAATGGCATTCAATCAGCAGGAAACGAAGCATATCTCTTCTTCAGCCAATAAGGAAGAGAACAAATAACCCTTGAAAACTGTCATCCACCAACCCCAAGTCTTAAATAACTTCTTTTCTAATAACTAAATACATACGCCATAAAATTCTGAACTCCACTTCGAACGGTGGGATTCTTTATTAACTGGGGATACATATTTGCAGCGTGATCATACATGTGCCTGAAAGAACAAGAGTAGCACAAATTATTCTTTTGTACCTTCCTTTTTGCCTACCAACAACTGATCAACAAGCATTGATAGACAAGCGCCGCATTCAACAAAGTAAGCTAATCACAGAATTACTTCAGTGCACGACAAACAGCAAAGGTAATACAAATGGATTGTTGAAATTTAACTTAAAATAAATGACCTTGCTAAAACCTGCTCAAAGCTATACAATGGAAAGATAAGCAAGAATGAAGTTGAAATAATTCATAGGAAAATTTCACACTTGGGGAATATCTGTAGGCTGAAAGCAGCTTGAAAGCAGTAGCACGGTAATTTAAAGCACAACAGAAAACGTTTAACTGAGAGCTCTTCTATTTGGAACAAAAACCAAAACCAAGAGAATATCATTTGCCGATTCAGTTGAGATAATTTCAACCTGCCATCTAGCAGGTTTTACTTGCCACTAAGCATGTCCCTTCCTTTCTGATTAAGCTAAATATCTCTATTTTAAAATGTGTACAAATAGATCCTGTGTTCCTACAGAAACTCCCACGCATGCCAGCCCTAAACAGATTCAGCTTTATGGAGACCAAAGTTATTGTGATTTTTTTGTTCTTGTTGAATTGTTACCTCTTTCAACCCCATTAACTAATGAGAACAAAAGCTGCAAGGGATTTTATGGTTGGTTGGGACTTTTCTGTTTGGTATGAAATCCTTTACACTTCAAGATGAAATCAACTGCCAAAAATTGCCAAGAGACCAGAAGTTAATCTAAAATGGAAGGGTGATTTTTAAGTGTAATCATCTGATTCAAGCCAAAACAGAACATTTCTTAATTTTGGTTGAACTTAATGAACAATTTTTTTGGCCACTGAATAACAAACAAAAAGAAGAGAGAAGAAGAATATGTAGTTCTAGGTGGAAATCATCAGAAAGTTATTTCACTGAGGTCTGGAGCTGATAGAACTACATCAGTCATCAGCAAAATTAGCTCCTACCAAGTGCTGAGAGAAAGAAAACAGAACCAAGAAACAGATACCAGCCTCAGGGAAATCACATGACAGCAAGACAGAATTCCCTGTATTAAAACTCATAAGGACAACTTCCCCTGGGAGGGATGCAGACAGAAGGTCTTCCCAGTTGCCCAGAAAAAAAAAAAATGCAAAGATGACTTAATATGGGCAGAAATAATTGAATGCTTTGCCGATGATTAGAGAATTATGCACTGACCTTTGCCCCCCTCTCTCTGTCCTTTGCCCCATTCCCATCTGTTTAAGTATTTGATGTCATGATCCTGCTGCTTCTTATCTCAGCTCTGGTATCATTCTGACTATCAAATCCCATTGCCTGCATACATTCAGACAAACACTAACTCAGCCAAAAATGTAAATTAGTTTTCTGTCAGTTCATAGTTTGACTTAGGTAGCTATGTAAACAGAGAAGCAAAAGGAGCTGGTGCAAGAAAGCATCTCTCCGCTGTGTGAGGAGATGAACTGATGCATGAAAGGGCCTGATCAGTGCCAGGACAGACACAAGTTGTGGGGATTGGATCAATGGAAGGAGGTGATTGGGAGCAACTTCACACGACTATACCCTTCACAAAACTGCAGCTACAGTATCAATTTTAGTTCAAGCTTCCCATCTCCCATGTAATGTAAGACTACATGTCACAATCATAACCAACTCTGTTGTCCTCTTCAAGAAGTAGAAGAGGCAGATTAATATTCCTCACCCCTGGCGTAATGGAGAATTTGACAAATAAAAATGCCAAGCAATTTCAGGAAGGAAATTCTAGTATAACATACTCCATACCCATCAGAGCTTCCAAGGCACTAGAGAAGAGGAGCAAATAGCACAAGACAGTCCATTTGGCAGATGGTCTTTTAGGGGTGAGAACCAGATGAGGATAAAAACCACCAGGATACTACTCTAATCACTGCCTAGGCTGGTACAGATGATCAGGCTTCCAGGTTTGACCATCAGCTCTCTCCAGTTTGCATTCCAAATTTATGCAATGCAAGGCAAATTTTATACTAGTGGTATCTTTAAGCTGTGGTGACTGGTGTAAAGACCAGGCTAGTTCAGAAACAGGAGCCTGAAAACAGCTTAATAGCTTTCCTTCTTCTATCTGCTAACAGGGGACATGAAATTCCTGGAAATGATTTCTCTTTTTTAAATGCCAGAGGTTATTGAGAATTTTTCTGTTAGTCACCCTGTTTGGCCTTTTTTCTTTAACAAAGCTTCTATGTGCGTGGCTCGCCTGTTTTGTAAGGGTATTATCCTCTGAAGTAAATTGGATCATTACAGTAAGGTAAGGCTTTGCAACTGTAAGGCCAAACAAGGCGATTACAAAGCTGGGACAAGAATTCAAAGTGTAAAACCAACAAAGCAGAGCTCTGCTTCTTCAAATTAGAAGAAGATGACAGGACTCAGGTCATCTGAGGTTATATCAGAAAAGAGTACAATTAATGTTGCTTCAAATTTAAATACTGCTCTTAGGCAGCTGGTATGCCCCAACTGGAACTGATTAAAACTATGTACTTAACATCCATGGATTTGGATATGCTCTACCATTCCCCAAGTAAAGTGAGGCCTCTTTAACCCTTCTGCTTGTAATAGGGGAAAAGAATTCATACCCAAGAACACCAGAGCAAGTGTCTTTGGCTAGATGATAGTTTAGCACCTCCCTTTAAGGTCCAGTCCTGATAATAAAAACAAATGTCTGATCTCCAGACACTAGAAATAGATTCACTTCATGTCTAACTGTGTTTTTCAAACTAGACAGCTACTATCTGAATTGGGTGCTGACAATGGGAAGATGATTCATACTCTAGAAAAGCCCCATGTTTCTACCTTCCCTTGGAAATGGGTCTGACTTTTTCTACCACAGACCTATATAGCTAGAACTTAGATTAACTCTTCCCCAGTAATCTGAGATAAAACAGTCCCAACACATTTGGTGGTTGGGTTTTGGTTTGGTTCTTTTGTGTTATTTGGTTTGGTTTTAATCTGGTTGCCTTACATTCTGTTTAGGATCCTACCAAGGACAAAGTATACAGTTTTAGGAGAGGTAGTTTGTCACTCTTTTCCTTACATCATGAGACCTAGCTGTGTCTAGAAACATTCCATGATGCCATAAGCATAATGCAAGAACTGAACTACCTGAGAATTCCTGGAAACCTGCAAATTGCAGGCACTGTCAAGCTGGAGCTCCTGCTCACCAGACAGCTTCTGCAGGAACCCCATACTTCAACTTAGGATCAGGCTTGAAACGTATCATTCCCAATAATACATCAATGACATCAAAGCTTTTCCTGACAGGACCTCAGGGTTTCTGCAAAGAGCCACCTTGGGTCATTTCTACTTCATGGAGTCATTGCCACAAACAGATGCAAGACAGCTGGAGACCTTGGAGTTGTTCAGGCTACAGGTTAACAATGTGCTACAGGGCATTTCTACTGCCAGGCCTAGCCAATGTACACACACTGGGGGGCTGTGGTGTTTGTAGAGTTTCCACTATGGTACCTAACTGGCTGTAGATGAAAATAAAGCCTTCACCACAGACAAACACACTGTTACACTCTTCCTTGTTGCTACCATGTTTTTAAAAAGGAAGGTTGAGCTGTGTGCAACTACTGTTGGCACTTGATGTTTGCAAAAGCAGACTGAGAGTGTTTAGAGACACTTTATCTTAGAAGAAGTCACAATTGTGCTCTAGCTTCCCTGATGACAGGCTGAATGGGCCAGGTGTTTTGATGGGAACAGAGTAAGAGATTGGAAAAAAAATGTTTCCTGGTTTTACTTTGGAAGACTTGGGTAATTGTCCCAAAGACTGAACATCTGCTTGCATGTTAATCAGGATTCTGCGAATCTAGTCAAGATAAAGAAGCAGAAATGCAGGTCAGAGTAATCTTAACATCTGCAAATTTACCGAGTTCTCGCTACCCCTGTGGTTCAGGAAATTGCAAACACTGTATCAGATGATTCCTTAGTTGCAGTCTACTAAATAGAAAAGCACCAAGGTCATACAACTATCCTGAAGTAATAGGTTCTCTGTCTTCAAGGGTTGGGGGAATGTATCACTAATTCATCTCTGCTCCTCA
This sequence comes from Chloroceryle amazona, assembly GCA_027560015.1. Classification (NCBI taxonomy): domain Eukaryota; kingdom Metazoa; phylum Chordata; class Aves; order Coraciiformes; family Cerylidae; genus Chloroceryle; species Chloroceryle amazona. The sequence continues at coordinate 11,490 of JANHFX010012158.1, read as the reverse complement.
GATGGAGCATTTTCAGTAAGTATTCTTAACTTCAAAGAATACTTAAAGAGAAGCCCTCTTTATCCAAAGCAGATTTATGAGACCTGACAGGAAAAGCTTACATTCCTAAGTTCCAGTGAGAAATATGTTTCCAGCACAAGTACAGATGTACAACAGGGCAAAGGCATGGCCAAAACCCAAATTCAGGTGGTATGTATAGTACTTCATCGTAATTTTCATGACAGTATGCATTTTCAAGTTTTACACTGTCAGAGGATTTCTCCGTGGATTTCCTCAAAAAGCTTCCTTAGAAAAGAAAGACTTTGGCTACTTCTGGTGTTGCATCTTAGCTGACTCCCACACTTAAAACTCCTTCAGAATGTTTGCTTAAAAGCCAAAGTCTCAGACCCTACTTTTCCACATTGATACAAACCCTCAGCTTCATTTCCACAGACTTTAACATCTCTGTTCATTATATTTCTGCTATATTCACTTCTCTACAAAGGGCCACACAGTATTGAAGCTGGTAGCCCTGCAGTAACGGGGCTAGTAATGGCTAGGAACCAGCCTCAGTAAGCACCTGACCAAGAGAAGACAAAAGCCTTGAGCTGAACAACTTGTGACTTCACTTGTGTCACTCTTCACTAAACATTCATGGAAAGGGGGAAAAAAAAAAAAAAAGGTGAAAAAGGTGAGGGGAAAAACTCCTGCCCCTAACCTAAGCATAGACTAAGGCATCCAATAAACTCCCCGTAGACACTGTTTCACATTCAAAGCATGTTTAAAGGAATGGGTATATACTGAAATTTTTTTAAGACACAGCCAGGAAGACTTACAAATCTACTGTGGAGACAGAAAGAGAACCATAAGCTTAAGCTTAACCACTTTCAGATGAGTAAACGTAGGTAAAACCTTAGAAAAAAAATTAAAATAATCTGTTGAGCAATATCCAATTTTAACAATATTCTAAATGCAAAACTAGCATCCCCCAGATCCATACATCATTTACATAAACTACCTAAATAGCACATAACAGTAACCTCTCAAGCCAAATAATCCAATAACGTACATCCACGTCTCTCATGTACTTCATTTCTTTCCCTGCCTGGAGTACAAGTTGTGCACTTGAAACTCTACAATTCTTTTACTTGTTCCCTCAGAAGTGTTTTTCTATTGACAAATGCCACCTCATTATATTTTCTTTATACTTTCCAGAGCCTTGGCTGCCTCTCCAGAAAAGTTTACTAGAGTGTCACTTAAAACATCATATGATCAGAAAACTATCTGTAAATCTTAACTGATCTTAAAAATGTCTAACTAAGTATCATCCTGTCTGGCAGCCATATCTCACAGTTGTTCAACAGACAACCTTCCCCTGCTGGCCTGTTCAATGCAGCCTATGGGAATTTATTTTAGTGTTCTGGAAGCAGACCTGGTGAAGCCAAATTCATGTCACTGTATCCATCACAAGCATCTCCCAACTATTCCCCAGACATGCATCAGAATTTGGGATTTTATTTTTCCTATGACTAAGTTGGTAGAGGAAAACGATAGAGCTTGTTCAGTAACAAGCCATGTGACATGCTCTTAACTACATCATCAGCTATATATAGCCTACCAGTTAGTAGGCCATCGTGCCATTCTGTCACCCAACTTAAGGAAAGAATAGGATTTGGTTTTGATGTTGGGGTTTTCTTTGGTTGGTTGTTCAGGGGGTTTGTGTGTTTTGGTTGTTCATTTGTTTTTTTTCTCATTTTGTTGTTAGGTTTGGTTTTTGGAGGTTGTTTTGTTCTGAGTTTGTGGCTTTTTTCTTTAAAAACAAACAAACAAAAAACAAACAAAAAAAAAAAACCACACCAAAACAACAACCTGCTTTGCATTCATAACCAATAGAAAGTTTGGCCAGCATTGCAAGAGAGATTGTCACCCCTCTTCAGAGGGCTTTCAGGAATACACTCACCCTTCTAGATAAACACCAATCTGCCTTCAGCCTTATCAGTATATCAGCATTTTTTTCTTTTATTTGTCCAAGAGAGACTGACCTGCCCATGCTGTGAAATTTCAGTATCTGCTCCCAGCAGTTTCTTGACAGTGTTTGGTGAAAAAGGTCCTTAAGGAAGCCCTGCAGCCCTTGCTAGCAATACCTTTCCCTCCCTGATCTGCTTCCAGTTGTCTTGTTTGCTGCTCATCAGTCACCTAACTATAGGCTGGGGAGATAACTATTCTTTCTGATACCCCTTTTGTAATTATTTACAACGCAGGGCTCAGGGCTCATGCACTTCCCTACACTTACATTCTTCTGTGATCACTTAATCAGTAATATAGATACAGTACTCATTTATCTCTCAGATGTTAGTAGAGCCTGCAGGATGAAAAGGAGAGGGCACATCTTAATCCCATAGTGAAGGCAATACACTTCATACCTGCTACTAATTAAAAGAACGGCAAAGAACTGCAAAATGCATGGTTAGTTTAAATGGATGGGAATTAAGGGAAAAACAAGCAAACAAAAAAGCTCACAAGTATACAGAAATCAACTGGAAGTGTCATAAGTTGAATTGCTTCCTGAGGTACTTACGGAGCTGTGAGATAGCCTTCCAAGAAGCCAGCTGCATACATGATATCTTCATTGCTTAAGGTCTGACTGCCATACCCTGCTCTGATCTCCAGAACTCCCCAACCTGTTGTCTGTATAGTGTTGTTGTAGAAACCATAGGCATCCCCACTCCTGTCCAGTATATTCTTGACCTGAAGTGTTTTTGCAGCTTTATTCCAGTACACTGTTGCATAGCCCATTTCTGTGGTGGGGAAGAAAGGAAGCATGGGAAACAAACATGAGTCGGTATTTCCTATCTCTTTATTGTCAAGACAATACTTTAGCAATTTAAAAAAGTTAATTTGATATTTTTTTTTCCATCAGGTCTAGTTCTACTATGGAGTGAAACACTAATGTTAACATACTGAAAAGTGGCATGAGAACTAACTGGATCATTACCAAGGCAAAAGCTTACAGCTAAATATTTTCATGTTACTCTTCTGGAAACTCTCTTGGTACAGAGCTCTAACACAGCTGAGTCTTTACATAATTCAGAAAAGTATTTCCTTACCTGGCCCAGAAGAAAATCTATACAAATCTTATTGAAAGTAAATTTAGAGAACAGCATGCATTAGTAACTGCAAAGAGTTGTAAGTCACTCTGACTGTTTTCCACCTAAGGATTCAAAAGGCTACAAAAGCTTTCTGAACTGTACTTCTGGGCAACCAATCCTGGAAATGGCATTACCAAAGAGGAACACTAGAAGTCAGTGGATCACAGGCTTGAAGACAAAAGCAACACAGGTATGAAGTCCTTTTCATAAGGCACACAATCCCCATCATCCATCCAGAACAGAATCAATCTCATATACAAAAATCAATGGGAAGGAAGGGCACTAGACTGTTCAGAATTCTGCTTGGACTACTTTTTAAGAGACATTCCTCATTGGTTGCGTTTTAATCCCACTGAGCTAGAGAACAAAGAGCAAGGTAAACTGCTTTCCAGTAAATAAATAAATAAAACCAAAACCGCCGAAAAACAAACAAATAACAACCTGAACCCTACGCCACCTCTAATTCAACCTTCTCTAAGACAGGATCTGGTTACATCAGATCTCTGTTCATGACCAGTCAAATCACTACTACAGTATTGCAAGTGAAACAGAGTTCAAAAATCCTGAGTCAGAAGTTCCCAGAGTTATGTGAAAAGTTTTAAGGGATAAGCTCCAGCCACTTACAACTACTGAGAAACAAGCAATGTTTCTATTTCCCTGACCCTTCTCCAGTGTGTGGAACCAGCCCTGACAGTTTATAGAAAGAAATTACAATTTGGTTACTGCTCCTCACAAGAATTCATTTTCTGCATCACACCCATAACAGCTCCAAAACAGAGCTAGATCTAATCACGGATGATATCACACACAATACTAGGTATGCATGCTATGATAATGGAACTATTTAAAAAAGCAATATAATCCCAGAACAATGCTTCATGCTCTTTGAAAAGTTGTAAGTAAATTTTTTACGATTAAGCAGCTAATTTAATTCCAAGTTAAGTGAACCCACTTTGTTCAGTACTCTAAAACATAAGAAGCTGTTTTTATAAAGAGCCATGATGTATTTAAATAAAAAAAGGTAAAACATTTTCCAAGAACCAAACTCCCTCTCCCACTAAAAAACTTTTTGACATGTCAGTTAATTAGTTGCTTTAAGCCAGTTTTCACCCATTTACCCCATTGTTTCTTACTGAGAATCACAGAACAGATGAAGTTGAATGAGACCTCTGGAAGTCATTTCATCCAACACCCCTGCTCAAGCAAGGTCACCTCAAGCAAATTGCCCTGATTCATGTGCAAACAGCTTTTAAGTCTCTCCAATGATGGAGACTTTTACAATCTCTCTGGGCAACCTGTACCAGTACTTATTTTTTTTTACTGTGAGGGTGAGCGTTTCCTGATATTCAAAGAAAGTCTCCTGTGTCTCCATTTGTGCCCACTGCCTCTGGCCCTGTCACTGGGCACCATTGAAAATAACCCAGCTCCTCCTTCTTTACATTCTCCCTTCAGGAATTTTTACACACTTATGAGATCCCCCTTGCACCTTCTCTTCTCCAAGGGGGAGTAGTCTCAGCATTCTCAGCCTTTCCTCAATTGCCTTCATAGCCCTTTGCCATGCTTTCTCCAATACCTCTTGATCTCTTTTGCATAGGAGAGCCCAGAACCGGACCCAGCACTCCAGGCATGTCCTTACCAATGCTGTGCAGTGGAGAAGGATCACCTCCCGTGACCTGCTGTCAACATTCCTCCTGATGCAGCTCAGGAGACCGTTATCCTTTATTGCCACAAGGGCACATTGCTGGCTCATGTTCAGCTTGACATCCACCAGGATCCCCATGCCCTTTCCTGCAAAGCTGCTTTTGAAACGGTCAGCCCCCAGCATCTACTGCTACATGAAGTTTTTTCTCCTCTGGCAAAGGACATGGCATTTCCCTTTGTTGAACTACATGAGCTGTCGGCCCATTTCTCCAGCCTGTTGAGGTGTCTCAGTGACAGAACAACCCTCTGATGTACGAGCCACTCCTCCCAGTTTTGTATTATCGGTAAACTTGCTGAGAGTACACTTTTCCCCATCACCCAGATCATTAAGGAAGATGCTGAACAGTATCAACCACTGGCATACCACTAGTTACTGGCCTCCAGCTAGACTTTGTACCACTAAGTACTATGTCAGTCTTCATGAGGTACAAGACCTTTGTCATGTGGCCAAGAAAAGCATTAGTAAGAACAGAATTTTATAGGGATGGAACTGGGAATTTTTTTTCCCCCCATGCTATGAATAGAAGTTTTTACATTAATTTCTATTTAGAGATGAAGCCATTTCAGGGACTTGGAACAGAGTGTTCAAAAACATGTTTTTCTTCCGCCAGGTACTGAGGCTATTTAAAGGACTGAGACAGACTTTGGATAACTCTTCAAGCAGCTGTAATCTTACTTTTCTGTTGTATTACTAGAAGATAGTTGAGGAGACATGGCGTAATTGCTACTTTAGCTTAAGGGTAAACATAGGAATCATTCAGACTGAAAAAAACTATAAAAAGAAGAACAGTCTGATAAGGGTCATCACTGAAAATAGCCAAAGGCCATCTCACACAGCCACAGCTTGCATAAGCAAAGAGGTCAGGGGAACAGAGATCCCATGAAGAAGTGATGCAAGGGGTTGGCACAGAACACAACTAACCTGTCCAGCAGTAAAGGGAAAGGCTGATTCCAACCAAGAAGCCGGCTGTGGGCCAGAGGAGAGACAGGCAACGTGCCCAGGACACAAAGACAGCCAATGAATGGGTAAAAAAGAGCAAGAACAAAGTAGGGAAAATATTAACTTCTTCACATCTCTTCAGCAGTCTGTGGAGAGGTGGCAAGTAGTCAAGAGGAAGCTAGGTAGATAGGTAGCTGAGTATTGTTATTAGTGCCCACAGACTGAATAGGTATGTCAAAGAAACTTTCTTCTGCTTAAAACAAAATAGTCCTTGCTTTATTTTTTAAAAGAAGGCTGATGCTGACACCAGACCGACTGATCTGACACGGGTATTCTAACATGGCAGGCTGTGTTTCTTTGCTTCATGCTCTGCCAGAGCATGAACACGCAGAACTATTTTCAAAAGTCAGAACAAACTTTAAAATTACCCTTGCAGTTTGCCCTGCCCCAGCTTCACTATATGAGAAATTTTAACTGAAGAAAACCAGAACTAGAAAAGGATGGGAAAGAAGGGGAAACAACAAATTACAGGATTATTTGCAACAAGCCTAGAGAGGCCTTTAGAGGAATAGCATCAAGGTACCTGTCAGATGTGGCTTAACAATGCTGCTGGAAAAGACCATTTTCTTCCTCCATGCCCACTCATTCACTCATCATCCCATTTCACTTCACAAAACTTTTATATCAATTTTCACAAATCTGATTGCCTTGGTCTGAAGTGTCGAAATACCTGCCTATGAAATTGCTATGCTTATTTCAAGAAATAAATAATCATCTTCTAAATTATAATAATTACTGTGTAATTATTTCTCTTGCTACAGATAGAGTTTAATCTACAAACTGATAAATCTATGTGTCCTTAAAACACACACTACAATGTAATTGAAGCATTTGCTACCACCCAGTCAGTTAGAATCATAATCTATGTCCATCTAAACTAGCAGCACTACCTGTGCCAAGAAAACCATCAGAACTGAAGTCTGACATGGAATTTATATATGTATACATAAAAGAAGCAACTGCACAATCCAAACAATCCTATGTGTGTCCTGCAACAGCAGGAACCTTTCCCTTGAATAATGGTGGCATTTTTGTATTTATTCTTGGAAGGTGAGGCAGGGGCCCTAGCATCTCTTATTCCAGTACTTATATACAAATCAAATGCATCTCCATGAATCTACAAATCACCCTTTTACTATCAGTTAAACTTCCCAGTGTGCAGCTGAAAATGATGGCAAGTATTTCAGCTGATTAGGACTCTGAAGAACAGAAAAGGCTCTGATAAACCATGGCTATTCCATAACAGTGTTGTTTAGAAAAACCTATCTAACAAGCCAAAGCACACACTATTTATGCAATGAATGACTCAAAAATCCCTGGGGATAGGGTAGGTCAGCGGAGTCACCGTTCCCCTCTGTGCAGCCAGCCAGTCGGGAGAACCACACAGCATCAGCCATGTTCCACCACAATCACCAGTGCACTGTATGGTGGCTGACAGAAGTGGACACGTGCAATGACAAAACAAGTCTTGAAACAAATAACTGTTCTTTCTCCTTTTTGCAGTCAGCAGGAACCGAGGGAAACCTTTCCTCAAACTGCTTGTTTTTAAAGAAACATCAATGCTTCTGCAAATAAAGATCCAGAAATAGGGACTGTAGTTGTGAGAGTGCTGGAAATTCTTCAACAAGTAAGTACATGCTTTTTGCCAAGATTATACCTCTAATAATGGAAAAAATAAAGACATTTTAGCTCTGGCTAGAAGGTGGTGGTAGTCCCTTTGGTTTTCAGGCTGAAATGCCAAATCTATTCTTTGCAGGTTTGGCTCAATACAGACATTGCCAAGGTTATGTCAAAAGTGGAGCCTGTCTTATTTGGTAAGAGAGGGAAACTGGAAATACATACATGTTCATGAGAGTACGGAGAAGGTAATTAAAGGAAATACCAAATGAGAGGAATGAGGCAAGATGAAGAGAAGAAATCAGGTGCTGAAGACAACATGAAAGAGTATCAGCAGCACATAATGAAAGAACAGAATGGACAGAAAAGATGAGGAAGAAAAAGAGCAGTACAACAAGAAGACTAACAAATACTCTTTGATAACTACCACTATTAAATAAATCACACATACAAAAATAACATCTGGCATGCTTTAAGAATGCCAGTAAAATTTGACTGGCAATACCCAACAGCTGTTTTTACTTATGTTTTCCCAGACCTAAATTGTTTTTAAAGCACACATATATCCAGATGGGCTCCTGAACTTTCTAATTAAAGCAATTAACAGAACTCACTTTTCCTTCCAGATGAAAGGGCCACAAGGTTTCAGTCTGAGAAACAAGCTAACTTAACTCAGAAGCAATAAAGCACCGATTAGGTTGCATGTAACAAGCCACTTGTTAACAACTGTGAGAATCTCCTAATAATAGGAAAACCAATGGCTTCCTTCATTACTCATTTTTAGATGCTTAATTTTAACTATGGCTTTTCCAAGGTGAAGCTTTTTTTTTTGGTAGAAGTGTTCAGATGCACTTCATCTACTCCACCTATGCACTTTCCACTAAATAAGGAATCTATCACTACTGTTTCACTGAAAAGTTTTGCACAACTTAGAAGCACAAAAAACCCTAGAACAAAGTTGTACATCTGTTGTCAATATACCCTCTCCCACAGCTAATATTCAGTAGCAAAGATTGTATTAGCATGGTACAGCATTTAAATATTTCATATCAACCATAACAACAGCTGATGTTTCCATTCAGTTTTGAAATTTTATAGATCTTGTCCTATTTTCCCATTAAAAGTTTCAGAACTATCTTTTTAACTGTTTAAAAAAAAAAGGTTGTATATTTCTAAAGTACAACTGAGATTTCAAATTACAGTTAACAATTGGGATACATTACAAAATGAATGTTAAGTACCTCAGGATTTCCTTAGAGATTAGCTTAAGCCACACAAGAACTTAACACAAAATCCAGTCATTTTCAATTAAAGGAGTAAATGCTTTCTTGTTTTGGTTGCACATAACCTATTTGCATTTTCTATTCTTCTGGACGTAATTCCCACTATTTCCTCATACATTTCAGGTCTTTGTAAGTGTTCAGGTTGCCTCTAACAGGTCCGTCACTATTTGAAGCCTAATCCTGATTTGTGCTTACATGAGAGAAAAGCAATATTCAAATGTGAACTATAAGGGTTTGATTCTTGTATGGGTTTTGTGTTCATGAGGATACTTACTAGAAAGATCATCTGGTGCAGAAAACCTGCCAGAACAATTGCAGGTCCCCCTTATAGGTCACCCACAGAGGAAACAAAAATAATAATTTCACAAGTAGCTTCACTGATCTCATAGACCCTAAATTTAAGTCATATTTACTAGAGAACATTATCCACAGTTTCCAAACAGCATGATGAATAATCTTGAAGGTACTCAAAATGTTAAAGAATAATGAACTAATTAAAAAAAATAAAGTAATCCAGACAATTCACAGCGCTGAAGACCAAGTTTACTCCATTAAATAGCCTAGAGGCATTTCTATTTACTATTTAGTAGTTTTCTAGCACTACTTGAATTACACTGTGTGGAATCAGTCAGGCATTAGCTGAAACTACATTATTAGCTGAAACTACATTATATCCTAAACTTCACTCCCTTCTCATGATTCATGGTTGACCCTTCCCTACAATCCTGCTAACGTAGTACTTAAGTCTTTGCCAATTCAGGTGAAGTTTGCAAAGTGGGTCTGCAAGATGAGGCAGGACTGTCCACAAGATTATATGCTTGCAACACTCTGGACACATTAAAACAACTGTTGCCTGAATCTCTCTCCTAGGTTTGTGGCAATTAATAAATTAACTAGGAATTTCCTAGAAGATAAACACTAAATCCAAACCTTTAACAGAATCACAACATGGTAGAGGTTGGAAGGGACATCTGGAAATCCTCAGGTCCAACCCCCCTGCCAGAGCAGGATCACCTCAGGCAGGCCACACAGGAACATATCCAGGCAGGTTTTGAAACTCTCCAGAAAGGTGACTCCTCAGCCTCGGTGGGCAGCCTGGTCCAGTGCATCATCACCTCAAGCGAAAGAGGTTTTTTCCTCATGTTCAGCTGGAAAGATACTTAAGATCTTCAGAATTCATCAAGAGCAGCAGAAGAGGGAGGGCTCCTGCTGAGATTTGCTCCCCAGCAACCGTACTACTGCCACTGGTACAAATGGTACCCAGAATTCCCTAATGGGCATTCTGCTCCAAAGGACTGCTGCCTGTCACTAACCTTTACTGATCTTCCAGAGGCAGCTTCACTTTCACATACTCCACATTTGCTCACCATCTCTTAAATACCTTCCTTTACTGACTCCTTCCCCCACCCTTCCAGCTGTTGGTAAACCCATTTCATTTTTTTTTCATTTCCAAGTATGAAGTTGTGTTCATACTCCACCTGCATGTCTCTCATAGCACATGTTCAGGTACCATAGTATGTGTCCACAGCTGCAACAATTTGCAAACAAACCAAGCAGAAACTCAATTTTAAAGCATGAAGCCAAAAAAATCTGTGGAAAACTGAAGGTCAACAAAGTGTGCCATTATGGCATTTGTCAAACTCTGTTTGCATCTAAATTTGACTCTGAAGTTGCAACAAACATAAAGCTATAAAATCAGGAGACAGAAAAGCTGCAGCAGTCAACAAGAGGAAGCTCAAAAGCATTACAAACGTTTCAGTTGCTGAATTACCCTAACTGGATCCTTACAACTTGAACTAAAAAAATCATTACATTACACAAATATGTGACAAAAAAAACCCAAACAACCATGAGAACAAAATTAACATGAAATGGTGTTTGCACCATAGAAAACAACTTCCATTTTTAAAAACCAACCAGATAGTGGTAAAGTACTTCCTCTAATGGCAACACAAGTGAATCTACTCAAAAATCACCCGATCACACATAGGTACGAGCTCTGAAGTGCAGACGATGACCTACATCCACAAACTAGCACTAAAACGCTGTTAGAGATGCAAGTCCCAGCACGCCACTGGCCACCGCACCAAAATGAAGCATCCATCCTAAATTATTCCTATGCACGCACATCACATTAAACCCCAGCACCAGCGGGCGCTCAAGGCAGTTCCCCATCTGTTAAATTCTTAGCTTGGTTCCCCTCACCCGTTCTGGGGACGGGAAAGACGTTTGGAAGGCACGGAGGAAAGAAGTGCCAGCGCTGAACACCCACGAGGCACCACGGCCGAGCCTGCCCCAGACGGCGGGGGACCTCGGAGCAAGCCCAGGACGTGGCCTGTAAGGTTCCCCCCCGCCGGCGGGTGGAGGCGCCTAACCGCCGCGACGGCCCTGGCACCCCCAGGAGACGAGGCGCCTCGTCACCTCGCACCCGCTCCCACGGCGGCATGGGGGAGCCTTTCCTCCCCGAGCCAGCCGGGGAGGAGGCGCAAGGCAAAGTACGGAGCCGGGGGAGTTCCCTGTGAAAGGCCCGGCCGAGCCGAGCCGAGCCGCGCCGCCTCCTTCGGAGCCGCAGGTCAGTACCGGGCCGGGTTCCACCGGCGACACAGCCCCTCCCAGTCACCTGGCACCCCCGGGGCTGAGGGCAGCCCCCCCGTCTCCCTCCCCTCCCGCCCCCCCCGGCGGCAGGGTTCCGGAGCGGGGGGCCCCCCGCGCCCCCTCAGGGGGGTCCTCGGACCCTCCCCAACGCCCCCCCCCCCCCGCC
>JANHFX010012157.1:0-14353 GCA_027560015.1 Chloroceryle amazona | reverse complement strand
ATGGGGGATGTGTCGTAAGGCTCAGGCTGCTGCCTGGAGAGCAGCACACGTGGGGCAGGAGGGACCGGGAGGGAGCGGGCTCTGCCAAGCAGCCCAGCTCCACCGGCACGGCCCCGGCAACGCTCTCACCCCAGCCCCGGTGCTGACCCTCCGGCCCTGAAAGCAAGGTGCTGGTGACCAGCCGCACACCCTCCTGACCTGCTGGGCCCTTCTTCACTACAGGAGGGACAGGGTAGCGGGCTCTCTGCGGGCAGGGGTCCCAGCAGCTGCCTCACCTCCTCCCCAGAAAACACATCTCATTTCCCATTGTCAATGGCAGCGTTGGGATGAGGGGCTGATGAAACGCTCTGAGGTGATGCATTTGTACTGGCTGAGTCAGCAAGATCTCCCTTTGCTGTCACACTGTGACCGCTTCACCCTGGACCACGTGCTGTAGATTTTACTGTGGCACGCACAGAGACCCTGAGAGCAGCTCCCAGTCCTAAGCTGCTGCCACTCAAACACCAGAGTAGGTGACAAGGATGAAGAAACCTGAACTGCTGCCCCAGAAAGGCCCTGGATTTCTTCCCTGGGACTTCCCAGAGCACATGAGCAACAGGAGCGGGGCCAGCAGGGTGAGGGTGTGCTGAACAGGGATGGTGGTGAAGGGGCAAAGTGGATACTGCAGCCCATGAGATCCAAAACTGCTGAGCTCCTCTCAAACCTTCCTGCCAAGCTGATGCTGCCACGCTCCAGTGGAGGGAGATGCAGCTTGTCACAGCTGATTCGGTACCTGAGCATTGCAGAGGTTGAGCCCCAGCACCTGGGGCAACATCTCTTGGAGGCACATTATGTTCTCTGGTTCCTATGAACTGCAGGGACTGTTCTGTGAACTGGGAGCCTCTGGTTTCAGTGCTTCTGCTGCCTGAGCTGGAGCAGAGATCCCAGAGGCGGTTCAGCTGGAGGCAGCCAGCCCACACCTTCCCTGGCTTCACCTCAGGCGGCTGCAGAACGGAAAGATCCCTCTCCTCTGGCTGGCTGGCAGTTCAGTGAAGCAGAGGTGAGGTCATCATCTGTGTAACTGCCTCCCTCCATCTCGTGGGCTTTGCTACTCTGCACTGGAGGCATTTCTGCCTTTATTTTCTGGGGGACACTCAGAAACCAGCAGCACCTCTTTAAAATCTGCCGTAGAAACAGCGCTGGGGTGAAGACTGTGACACTGACCTGTGCTGTGTGCTGGCCCGCGTGGCACCAGCTCTCTGGGCGCAGGAGGCAGAGTTTCTGACTCATGACTATTTCTGAATAACTTTGGACCCTTCCTTTGCTCCTGCACCACCTTCCCACCATCCCATTACAGCCCAAGACTGAGCAAACCCAGCACTGAGCTGGCCACGCTGGCCCAGGGGTGCCCAGACGGAGCCATGCGGTGGATCCCGAGCCACTGGCACTCCACGGGACCTTCTTCACAGCTACTACAGTGGGTTCCCTCTCCAGCAGGACAGTTTTGCTTAGAACCCAAACCACTTCCCACTGCACAGCTGTGCAGAAGGGTGATGTCTGACCCGGGGGTCTGCTCCAGAGGCTCTGTGACAGGACAGTGGCTGTGGGCATGGGGACAGCGCTGGACTGCGCATCTCTGTCCTCCAAGGGAACTCAGCACCCTCTGCAAGGTGGTGCTCAGCTTCAACCTGTCAGGAAGCCTCCAGACACTCACTCCAATGGGCTGCTGAAGGCCCTGAGCTCACACAGAGGGGATCTGCGGCAGCAGAAGGAACTCGTGGGCTCAGCTACCAAACACTGCAGCTTGGGAGGCTGGAGACCACGCGCACGGCTTCATGTTGGTGCAACGTGAAGGATAAGAAAACTACCCTCAGAAAATATTTAACTCCGCAATTAACACGCTGTCGTTATTCGGATGCGAGCGCACTGTGATGAGAGCTTCAGATACGTGATCGTGTTCTCACACGTGCTTGTGATCACACCTCTGAAGAAGAGGAGGAGGCCACGCACCCGGGGAGCACTGCTTGGTTTGCCCAAGAGATAGAAATGACCCTCAGGTCGCCCATCTCCGGACCGGTGAGCGCTTGGCCACGTTGCGACTGTGGCAGCAGAGCTGGAGGCTTCTGGGTCAATGCAAGAGAGCGAGGGTGTTCTTAAAATACAAACACGCCGAGAAGCGCTCAGGTGAATGGTACCTCCAGAGGGGGAGGAGGGAAACAAGGCGAGAGGGAAGCGGTTACTAACCCCGTGAATCATCTGCAGCAGAAAACAACGTGCTCCTGCGAGTGGCAGGGCAGGGGCTGCGCTACCCAGGATCCGCTCGCCCTCCGTAACTGGCTCCGGAGCGAGGGGGAGGTGGGCAATTCTTAGGCAGATCTTCTACAAACTGCTCGTGTTCAGTAAAGGCTGCTTTTAGAGCACTGTGGGAAAACACGCCACAATTAGCGGCGGAGAGGCAGGGAGCAGTTAATTAAAGTTTAATTAAAGAAATAGTGCTACAGATTCAAGAGCGTCCTTTTGCTGCTAAAAGACGGGAGTCTGGCCACAGGCGTCGATCTGATTTGCACAACCACTAAACACCCACTGCTTCCAACAAATGACAGCCTTTGAAAAGCAGGTCCCCACTGTGCTGGAACTGCAGGTTTTTAGCAAAAAGCTGTATAAATGCCACTGGCTGCAGGAGGAAGAACAATATAAGAAGCGAGATCCCCTCCTTTTCTTTCTGACTTCTTGCCAGAGGTGGGAGGAGCGGAGACTCCCTGCCACTGCTCAGGGCCTTCAGCCTGGCAAACCAGAACTGCCCGGGTCACGCTGTCTGTCCCACGGCTGAGGCTGGCAGGGCATCACCACGCGGCGACGTTGTCTCCTGGCTCCAGAACTACTCGGAGTGTTGCAGGCTCACATTTAAAGATAACCCCTGAAATGCAGATGTTCCTGCTTGTACTTCAATCCCGTGGCAGGGGAGGGTAAACTGGCTTTCAGCGGTGGGATAAAAATTGATTTCTAGATGGGATTTGGAACTGCACCTCATTTGTCCCTGCCCTGTGTATGCTTTGGCTTGGACCAAGAAGAGGAACAAGAGCAAACTGCTGTAGGAAGTTTACACCCCAACAGGACCTTCACCCTCAGATGAAGGCTCATTTTCTGCCCTCTTGTCTCTACTTCTACAGAAGAGACTGGAATGTTCTGGGCATCCAAATGGCATGATCCACTTCAAGACCAGAAGATAACCAAATGGACTTTGAAGTAGACTAAGAATGAATCTTGAGGACAACCTAATGTAGGTTCCTCCTTGGAATTACTCATTATGGAACCTTCTCTCTCCACCAACAATACAACATTCACCACATAACCCAGCACCTGAACCTCTGGAGCACACCACTGTGCTTCAAGAACAGGCTGAACGCTCCATGTTCCTCCTGCTGGCGGAGGAGGAGTGGATGGGTTTGCTAATGGTTACCTAAGTGCAGTGAGATGTCAAGGAGACCAGCAAGGACATGTGTCTACAGGTGAGAACAGACTGGGCCTCAGGGAACAACTTCTGACTTGTCAATCTCCTGGAACAGATGAGATGGTGCCACACGTCACCTTGTTCTTCATTTTTGTGACAAACCTACATCAATTTAGATCCTAAGGCCCCTAGAAACTGTCCATCACAGGGTGCACGTTCAGCTCAGCTGAGGTGGGGGGTCAGTAATCCTGAAGAGCACAGGGCACAGTGACGGATGGAGACTAAAACTACAGCACAGCGTGGGGGCGGCTGCGCACCCCAGCCTGGATCAACCACCCAGCAAGAACCAGGGAAGTGGTGATTCTAAAGAGACAGCCACAGAGCACAAAGCCACCAAACTATGAGCCCAACCAAGAATCTCCAGCACTTTTTTAGGGACGTATTCCAAAGAATTGAGACCTAACGTCTGGATAAATTCACCAGCAGTCAAGTGAAGGGCTTCGGTGAGGTTCAACCTCTGGTCTGTGGTAGGGAGTGGTTGCAGGTCAAAGCGAACGGGAAGTGGAAGTGTATTCATGGAAGACTCCTGCTCAGGCTTGGGAAGTCCTCCAGCTACCCGGATCCGCTGGAAATCTCCCACCTGCACACGGAGCACGCAGCAGAAAGGCCATTTCTGCAATTGCTTTTGAGAACGTGGCACAGCACATCTGCAGCCGCGTTACCCGACGGACACTGCGGGATGTGATTTGAGCTGGTGGAGCGCAGGCTCGTGAGACCCCTCCGGCTATTCAGGGGGGACTGTGAGGAACAAGAGGGGATCCTGGGAAAGGGCAGCAGGTTCCAAGCCCTGCAGCTGTGCAACACGCTGCGGCAAACCCTCGGGGAAAAATCTGGGGGAAGATTGACTGAAGCAACTGGGCAGTTTTCCAACCGTTAGTAACATGCACAGCAAGGGAAGCTCAAACATGGGTAATTAAATCCCGGATTATATGGTATTAGATGATGACTACCAGGGTTAGAAGGAATTCTCCCTGCATTCCACATGCCTTACACAACTGCTTGGGGAACCAGCCTTGGCACAGAGCGGTTTCTTCACTTCTCTCCAAACAGCCAAGCACCGACCCATGCCAGAGACAAAGCAAAGCAGGCTCCCTAAACCCTGAGCTCGATGTGGCCCGAGACATCTAACCCTGCTGCACCCATTCCAAGTCACTCCAAACAGCCAGCTTTGGGAAGAGACGCTGTGCTCACCTTCCAAAGGGTGACGGTCATTCTTTGGTAACTTGGGGGAGAGAGGAGCACTGTATGGAGGGGAATCTTGGGAATATCGCTTTGTACCCCGGCCTGGTCCCTGCAGCGTGCCGTCTAACGAACTGCTTCTGTCTAGGAAAAGAGAACAAGCCCTATTTAGGAGTGGAGACTTTCTGGGAGATTCAGTCTTGCCAGAGTCACTGGAGACTCGTGTGCATCGCCAGCCTGGTACCAGCCTGGTAAAACTGCAAGCCAGCGCATCTGTCAGCGCTCAACGGTTTGTAGTTGGTTTTCCAAGTTTTATCAGGGGAAAAAGGTAGTGAGAAACCTCACGTGGAAGGAATCTTAGCCACGTTTTGCCATATTTCACCCCAAATATCATCTCTGATTGACGGAATTCTGTTTCTCCTCATCCTACCCTTGGCTCATCCCGCAGGATTCCTGCTCCTCCCCACTCTCCACCTTTGAGACGCACACACCCCTCAGATGATGTGCAAACACTGCGCCGTACGCGGTGCCCGATTAAACCCTACTCAAGTTTTCAATCTTTCCCCAGACGGATCCCTCAGGTGCCCAGCTGTGGCTGCTGCTCTTCTCCAAACACCTCCAGCGACGGGGTTCTCGGCACCGCAACCGGCAGGGGAGGCGCCGGGCTGGGCCGTGAGATGCGTCTCTGCGGACGGTCGGAGCTCAGCGGGTGGATGGACACAGAATGGCAGGGCTAACAGGGGTGGGAAGAGCAGCCAGGAGAGCAATGCAGGGGGTGGCAGATCATGCCCCGTCTGGACAAGGCATGGTCAACTGAGAAGCAATGACCAGGTCACCCTCCAGCCGCTGCTGGCACACACGGGCCAGGCCACCAGCGCTCCCTTCCAGCTGGCCGAGCACGAGTGAGCCTGCAGCCTTCAGGGTGTGCGGGGACAGGGGGTGAAATGCTCGTAGACAAATGCTGGGAGCTGGACAAGAGCACAGAGTGGCCCCAACGTCTGGGGTGGGAACGGGTGCTGGAGGGGTGACAGAAATACGGCGGGGAGCAACTGGGACCAGACACCAAGGGAGATGCATCATGTCAAACAAAGAAACGAAGGTACAGGGGGGTGGGAAATGTCAGACGGTCACAATTTGGTTGACTAAAGAGAAATAAAAGGTAGAGAAAAGTTCCTGTTCTATCAAAATCCTTTGGGGAAATGGAAGATAAGCTGCTTATACCGAGGCCCTGGGACTCCCCAGGAGTACGATCCAAAATCACTGCACCATTATAGAAAGACAAATGCTCTCTTCAGGACACATCCCTGTAGGAAACATTCATTGTCCAGACAGAGATGGGAAACAAATGCTCCTAATAATGTCTCTCTACATCTCTACCTTAAAACTGCATGACCTTCTTCACAGTCACAGAACCACAACAAAAGGTGATGCTTTTTAAACGTCTTGCCAGGTTTTGATTATTTTTAAATCGTTTGATTTGAAAAGTAATGCAAACACAGAAGGCCAGGTTGTAGAAGATAAACCAGGGAATCAGAAGTTAGGTCAGTGTAAATTAATGGGAGGATAAACCAAAGGTACGACTGTAGTTTGGGTCTCTGATTCTAAAAGACTAATTTCAAGAAAATAAAGAAATGGAGCAAAGCTCAGAGCTGCACTCGGCAGACATGATGCTCATCATCATCAAAGAAAGAAAATACCTTCAGTTCAAAAGATGCCAGAAACATCATGAGCGTGTATCATCAGTGAGGAAATAATCTGGGAGGAAAGGACCCCAAATCTAAGTGTATAAATGTTCACTTGGAGGAGGACGCTGAGAACAAGCAGATCATTTACTGGAGATGAAAAGAACCTGCTCAGCAGGGAGCTGTGAACCTCAGAGGATGGCGAGACAGGGACAAAGTGAACATTTTAACTCATTCTGGCTTTTCACACAGGGCAAAGGAAGAGACAGGGACACTTTTTCAGCTACAGCAGGTGTGGGAACGGGGCGAGAGACACTGTGCAGAAAGGAAAAAGAAATACAGCTTGTCCTTGCCTGCAGGCGATGGGACAGCTTCGCAGGGTATCCCACCTCACCTGACTCGGGAGGTTGGTGGGGGGAAAGAAGCACATCTGCCCATGCTGGGGTTTGTGCCGTGCCTTCCCAGGCAGTGAGAGTCTGCTCACCTCAGCCAGCGAGTCAAAGTCAAGGCCATACCCCTGACTGCACTGGCACCTCCTCCCCGACCGCAGAGCCCACACAACCAGCTCAGATGTCGATTCAGTAAAACAAACCCACCCTCCACTTCCAGTCACAGCCCCGCTGAACACCAGGGCAAGGCTCAAAGGACAAAAGAAATGGGACAGCAACAAAACCACACACCACTGACTAAGAAGTGGCAGTCAAATAACTGAACGTACTGGAACTGGGGATGTGAGACTGAAGAAAGAAGGTGCACGTGCACCCCTGGGTCTGCTGTAGCACATGCTAACAAACCCCAGCGACGTGCTGCTCAGAGCAACTGGAAACATGCTGCTAACGTTTCAGAAAGGAGGTGAAAAAATTATTTTGGCATCAAAATTCTCATGTCTGACCTCAGTGGTACTGCAGGGCTTGGAAGGGGTTCTGAAGAAAAGGGGAAGGGAAATACAGACAGCAGGTACTGCGGTGAGTGTTCATCAGAGACCAACCCAACAGCCCCCTTATCACGGGGAAATAATGATCTATCACACAGAGAGGAGTGGTCAATCCCCCCAGAACTCAGCAAGGCACCTGATACTGAGAACCACCCACTGAGACAGAGAACTTGAGGGCTTACCAGAAGCCTTGCTATATGCACAAACATCTGATCTGGGGGACAAGCCGCCAGCGGAGCACTGAGCGAGAACATCAGGTTGGAGAGCAATTGCTAAAGCATTTTCCTGAGGATCATTCTTGAGTCCCATGTCATTTAATATTTTATTAGTGATGTTGGCACAAATTTTAGAGATTCACCGACGAAAGTGGCCGATGCCTTCCCCTGTCAGGCCAGGTAAAGTAGTATTTGGAATTATGGAGAAAAAATATGTATAGAAGAGAGTATCAGAAAGATGGTAAATCCAGCAGCAAAATGTGGGTCACTGAATGGTAAGGATTGAAGGGACCTCTGGAGATCGCCGAGTCCAACCCCCCTGCCAAAGCACTTGAAGCACTGTCCCATGAGTTGGAAACTTGCAGTTGACGATAACGGACGAGAACACTGGGGTGTGAGACCCCCTCGGGTTAATCATCACCTCCTACAAGGATACGGCGACTAAAGCGGCTTCTGGAGGCATTTCTTGTGAACATGGTGGTGCCAGTGCTGTGGCAGCAGGTCCTCATGAGCTCTTCCCCAGAGAGCTGAGGGGCACTCTGGTCACCTCATGAAGTTTAGTTCACTAGACAAGGAGAGCAGAGCACCTGACCGGCGAGCTCGCCTGACGGACACGACTGCTCTCCAACTACTTCCAGGAGCAGGAGAACTCAGCTGAGCTAGAAGACAACGTTAAGAGGAGACACAGATAGCGAGTTGCCCAAAGATAAATATGGGCAAGAAACTACAAGATATTTTCTAAAAATTCATCAAAAAACAGCCTCCAGTGGAAAAGCAACATCCCCAACTGCAGAGTTAATGAACGCAACTCCGGACGCTCTGGTGCCTGCAACAACGGGACGCCAGGCTCAGTGATCCACAAGGTCCCTCCAGATGGCTCCAGATCAGATCTCTCTGTTCACAACATTTCACAGCCCACCCCTGCTCCTGCTGACAGCAATCAACTTCCCGTTTTCTTGCTAATCTACTGTTTCCTGATGCACAACTTGATCCATTTCCCCTTATTTCCATGATTATGCCTCACTTGGCAAGACAGAACATCAGGGTACAGCTCTCCTAAGGGCTGCTGCAGACCTTCCTTCTTCTGTCCCAAGCACACGCACAACATGTACACCACAGCATCCACGGTGAGTTTGTTCTGGGAATTGAGACCATTTCCCAGTCCCAACCAGTCATCCCTTCCTGGAAGAACCAGCCCCATTCAGGCACATGAGCATCTGTACTGTAGAGGAACCAAGGCAGGACACACAGAGCTGAATGGAGACCACAGCAGCCTTGCCACTTGGTGTGACTGAAGCTGATGTACAACTGCATCCTCATTGTTCCATGACCAGCCCTAACCTCTCAGTATCGCTGGTATTTCTTTGCCCTCACCAGAAGCCACTGCAATGTGTGGGTAACAATGGTTATCACCTTCTCTCGGGTGCTTGAGAAAGGTGTTGGATGACCAGATGCCCAACAAGCCCCGAGACATCAGTATGAGCTGCAGGACCAGGTGCTACTGCTGCTGTCCTGTGGTTACTCTTTCTTTAATCCCTGCAAACACTGAAGAAGAGCACAGGATGGGCAGGTCTCAGCATCGTATCCTACCCTGTGCTCTGACTAAATTTCCCCGATTTCTGACTTTGCTCTTTATACTTTTCCATCCTGCCAAGCAGCACAGCTCTGCTTACACACCACTGACATCTCACAGTGGCTACAAGCCATGCGTGTGAGCTCCAGGATCCTCTCCATCCCAAACTGCTACCATGCCCAGACCCTGGCTCCTCTTCCTCCCGTTCTGCCTTTGCTGTCTCATCAGGACAGGATATTGCCACACCAAAACATGGGGATTGCTCCTCACTAAGGGTTCCCTAGAGGGGTAACCAGTAACCAGACATGTTGCTCCTGTACTTGCCACAGCAGCCAACCCCCTTCCTACAGCTCCTCTCCTTAGAGCACAGCACAGCTCCCTGCTCCTGGTATTGCTGGTTCCAGCATGGTTCAGCACAGCCCCGGCCACGGGCAGCAGGTCAGCCACAGAGGAAGCCAAGGACAGTCACCTGGAGATCCTCACACGCTTTAGACTCTTGCTAATCCCTTCCCCTGAGCACGGTGCTTTGCGAGGTGCAGCGAAGCACGGTGGCATTAGGCTGCTGCCTCCAAGCTTCATGTTTAGCAACCGTTCCTGAAACAGTTTGTCCTAAATTATCCTTTCGCACTGGAAATTCTCTCTTTTCTCATCAGAGCTGTAATTATCCAAAGGATTAACTTTGGAAAGTCCTCAGACAGTACAACAGCTATTTGCTGACTTGGAGTGTGGAAAGGTAGTGAAGGAAGCAAGACAGGGGAGCAGAGCAGCAGAAGACACTTGTTAACTACCTAAAGAGGCTGTGGAAAGCTTTTATCCTCTCCACAACTGCCATTCCCACAGCAGTCGCTCCCCTGAACCCCACAACCAGCCCGGAGGCAGCTGCCACCCCAGGGAGCTGCTGCCACCACACAGAACTGCAGGAAAACGACTGCCGCCCTTCTTTTCCAAGAGCAATTTTGCAGCCTGATGATTTGCGCTGTGGCATGAACTATCTTGCCAGGGCTGTGCTGCTTCCACGCAGCAGAGCATTTGCCACGCCAAGAAAAACAAAGGCACCTATGCCCCAGAACGCTGCAGGGAGCATCATCCCTGAGCAGGCTCCGCTTTCACCGGGGGCTGGATGGGCTATGTGCCAGCAGCAGACTCACAGCCGGGGCGGACTCGGCTCTGTTAGCTTTTAATTCCATTTCTAACTACAGTTTACCTGCCGCATGTTACCACTCTTCTATTTCTCATGAAGTCTTCCACCTTAATTCCTAACTGGATGAAGTCACTACAATCAGATTACAGGAAGCAGGAAGGGCTGGGGGACGAGGAGAGGAGGGAGGACAAGGAGACAGCACGGATGAGCGGGAACCTACAGGCAGAGATGGAAATCAGACCGACAGGCAGAAAATACGGCAACTGGCATCCTGAGCAAAAAGACCCCTGTGGCCACGTGCACGACACTAGGTGTGATGCACTGAACCCTGTGGAGAGGGCTCTGAAACGGGCACCTGCCTCCTGAGGTAAAGATAAAACCTGGGTTAAGACACGGGGCACCTGGGGTCCCTACAACGCCGCCCCCGCCCCAGCTCCTACCTGGTAGATACCTGTCGTGGTCGTACTCGTGTGAGCGCTGCATGTGGCTGTTCTGAGTGAAAGGCTGGTTCCCAAAGAGGTTGTCACTGCGAAGATTGTGGCAGAGCTTCTCCAGGAAGCGGAGGACGTAGGTGATACTGTTTACTGCTGGCAGGTTCAGAGTGTGCTGTTCCCGATCAAACACAGCTGGAGACAGAAACAAACAGAGCCCAACACGTAAACCCCCAGCAAAGGCAGGAGGCTACGCCCAGGGCTGCACAGCCAGCTTCTGTATCTCAGCATCGCCGCTCTAGACTACAGCAAACAAAAGCCACTGCCTTGCGCTGGCGAGCTCGCTTCCCCAGCACAGGCTGGAACCAGCCTGCTGCGCCCGGCCGCAGGGACGGGGCTGCGGCGCCCGGGAGGGAACGGAAAGGCACTCAGAGAGACGCCCGCACTCCCAGCGTCCGGGGAAACGCGGGCTAAAAAGCACAATTAGACACCGGGGTGTTTCTTGTCTTTCCATCAGGAGTTCTGAAAATCCCACCCGTTCCTCCTCCTCCTGGGGCTGGGGCAGTGCTGGGGACGACAGGCTGGTACCCGGGCTGCAGGCTGCCTGCTCCGGCAGCCGTGCCCACAGGCCATGCGAACTCTGCTCCGAGCCAGCCGCTGGCTGATGCTTCACCGACACAGATGTTTGGCAAGGAAGAGAAGACAGAAATCTTCTGTCTGCCCCTGGCCCATGGCTGCACCGAGCTTCAGGAGAGACATCTTCCGACGTGCCAATTCTTGCCACGACATCTCCGAAGGCAAAGCGCTGCGGGCCAGTTCTCACCTGAGATGACCTCTCCCCCGTGGCCTTGTTTTAAGAAGGAGAAGACTGTTTTCTGATGATAAGCGCAATCAATGCAGGCCTGTACTGCTTGCTGCAGGACAACAGAAGCTCGGGCTGGTCCAAAATGGTCTGGCAGCTGTTGGACTTTCTTCTTGTCTAGGTGGGGCCCAGTGCTGCCGTTCTTGTTCAAGTAAATGCAAACTGCCAAGATGAGAAATGTGTTTGCCATTAACCCACTCAAGAAAGCAAGAAACAGATGCCTAAAATCCAACCTGAGAGTTGCTGAGATTTTATGACTGTCCACTCACGAAGGGGAATCCACCACGACTGCCTGTCTGCATCCGAACAGAGGAGCCGCTTACAGAAGGGAATCACCTCCAAAATCTTCCTGCCTCACGCTCACCTGCC
Source organism: Chloroceryle amazona (assembly GCA_027560015.1). Taxonomy (NCBI): domain Eukaryota; kingdom Metazoa; phylum Chordata; class Aves; order Coraciiformes; family Cerylidae; genus Chloroceryle; species Chloroceryle amazona. The sequence continues at coordinate 2,477 of JANHFX010012157.1, read as the reverse complement.
AAGCTGCTGCTGTTCCTACACCTTCCCTGGCACTCAGGCCCCGGGGCAGGCCTCGCAGTGGTTCCCAGCCCAGCCAGGTAAGGTGGCTCTGATGTTCAAAGGAGATGAAGGAACGCAGCCCCCGCTGTTTAGGGAAACTGGGTTCTTTAGGTTCCTCTGAAAACGGGCCAATTGTGTTCTGGGGAAACAGAGGGCTCAGCCTATATCCAGTGCTTGAGCAGCATGTAAATAGCAGCTTTGCATTAGACTTTCCTGCCCAGATTCATCTTCGGCTACACCTCACAGTGGTGGCAGAGCACGAACTCTGCACGGCCGCTCCTGCTCCTCCCCTGCTGCCTCCTGTCCCCGTTTGCCTCGATGCCCTGCCTGAAGCTGAACAGATCACCACTGTTCAGCCCTTGCTCTGCATCCTGCTGTAGCTTCAGCAGCTGTGCCTGGCACGGCTGGGAAGAGCTCGTGCTCTGGACTCACAAGTGGTGCTGCACACAGCGCACTGCCTCTGGGCACCACGGGGCACGGGAAGTGCCCTTCGCGAGCGATGGAGGGACCACCCTGCGCGTGGTAACCCAGGGAAAGGGGTCCCTGCACTGAACAGAGGGACCTGCGATCTTCCTATGACTTCGTTATTTCCAAAACAGCCAGAGGGATAAATGCTCTGACCTCACGTGCCTCTCTTTTCCTCCCAACACGCTGCCTGTCAGGCCAGCCGTCTGGAACTGCAGCGTTTGCTGGTGTGCAGGTGTAGGAAGAAACGGGAGAATCTCAGCGTGTCGCTTTCTGACTGATGTGGCTCCTAACTGTGTAACCTTGGCAAGAAAGTGGTTCGAGACCCTTACCTGTGGGAGCCTGCATGGCAGAGCTGGGGATTGTAGCAGCGTCCTGGGGCACAGTGCTTGTGTCTGGTTCTGGGGTACTGGTTGTTGGAGAGGTGGGTGCTGGGTTCAGCAATGTCCTAGGTTTCCTCTGCGGAAAAAGAGGAGATATTTCTCCTTTTACCCCTGCTCTCCTTTACCACCCGTGATCACTACACTCTCCTCTGCATCCAACAGACAAGGCACTGTGGAACATGACACACTCTGATGGTGATGACGGGGAGCCTCAAGAACCTCAATACGTGTGTATTTTATAAACCACAACCCTGAAAACATAACAAGCCTGAGATCTGCCACCTCTGCTTGACTTAGACTAGCTACACATGACGGACGGAAGAGCTTATTCCACCGTTTGGCCATCCAGTCATGGGCACAGCGTCCGCCACGCTCCTTCACCGCTAATGCAGCTTTGCTGCTCCAAAGACGCAGTTTCTTGATGGAAATGATCTCTAGGACACAGACATTCTCTACAGCTCTGGGGCTGGGCTCTGAGGGATATTCCCAGCCCACGCACCCCTTTGGTCTCCTACTTGCTGCAGTCACACAGCCAGAGGCTGAGACAAACGTGCACAAGCACACGCATGCACCATCCCGTGGCAGAACTTGCAGCACCTGCTTTTCACCCGCCTGAATCAGCGTCAGCTTTTACCTTACTGCCAGGCTTGGGGCCTCTCTTTCTGGGGAATTTCAAAGGCTCCACTGACTTGGAGGGTGTAGGCATGGGGTGGTGGATTAGCGCTTTGGTCGTTCGACCACGCTTCTTCCCTGTTTTGCGACGCCTTTGCCCTTGTTGATGCCCCAAAACAGTCTTTGTGCTACTGTGCATGCTAGGTTTCTCCGAGTTTACTTCGGAGGCAGGTAAAGGGCTCTTTGGAATCACAACTGAAATAAAAAGAGAAAAAGCAAATATAATTAAATCAGGCGAGAATCAAAACAAGAGCAGCCTCCATCTTTAAACAGTGTCACATGGAAAAACCTGGAGTATTCAGAGCCCCCGGAGCGGAGGCTGCTGCTCTCCATGCCAGAATAAAAACCAAACGCACTGGTCCTCGCTTCAGCACCCGAGCTGTGGGACACTGCGGCTTGGCCTGGAGGGGCTGAACTCCAGAAGGATGACGCTTTCAGCCGTACCTTCCTTCCTGGCACCTACACCTCATCCTTCTGCGAGCGGTGACCTGCCAGCGATGGTGTGCAACGCACCGACAGCATTCCTGGGGCAGGGCCAGTCGAGACCTGCCCAGCGCTGCGCTAGAAATCCCCTCTCGCGTGAAGCCCAATTTGCTCTGTCCCTAAATGACCAGTGAGCTGCAGTGGAAGGTTCTGGCTCCACCCTCAATGCCTGCAAGGACTACTGCTCCTGTCCCTGAGTAACAGCTCATCTCAGCGGGACCAGCTGACCTGCTCCTCTCACACACTGCCAGGGGTGAGCAAAGTGCCAGCACGTGGTTCAGAGAATCAGAGGATGGTGGGAAGGGACCTCTGGAGTTCATCGAGTCCAACCCCCCTGCTCCAGTAGGATCACTCAAAGCAGGTCACACAGGAACAGATCCAGGTGGGTTGGGAATCTCTCCAGAGCAGGAGACTCCACAACCTCTCTGGGCAGCC
>JANHFX010012156.1:0-16304 GCA_027560015.1 Chloroceryle amazona | reverse complement strand
TATTGCAAGCAAACCTTCTGCTACTTAAATTTAACTGTTCAGAATCAAATGAATAAAGATGTGTCTTGTATGACCACATGTAATCTCGTTCAGGGTTAGCTATAGGGATTCAGAAGCAACCAGGGATACAGAACACACAGGAACCGTTGTGAGGGTACACACCATTCCAGGGATGGCCCCGACCACAAACAGGGCAAGACTCCCCCCAGCCAAGGCCCCAGGGGCTGGGGGAGCTGGGATGAGGCCCTGGCAGGGGGAAGAGAGCTCCTGCAGCAGTACTGAGAGCTCACAGGATTTTACTTCTTCTTCCTCTCCTGGGAACAGCGAGGGCAGAACCTGGTATAAAGGGAAGTTAAAAGCCAGTATTTAGGGCATGGCATGAACTTTGAACGTGCAGCCCCAAAGCACCTTCTCCAAAGTCCCAGACCTAGTTTAAATATATTTTTTTTAAGAGGTCTTCTCAGTGCGTTTATACCCTACTGTCCCTTATGCCACCCAGGACCTCCCCTTTCCAAAGGCCCTCCAGATTGTTTGTTCACTCACCATTTTCCTCTTGGTTTCGTCGTCAGACCCACGCAGGCAAAATGAAACCATTCAATGGAACACTGTTGGGATGGAGAGCGGGTAGTTAAAGAGCAGTTTTATTCTGAAATCACTGCTTCTGGACTACTGAAGCTTCCCAACGTCTGATCACAAACTCTAAACCCCTAGCAGTGATCAGGGACTGAACACTTGCACCCAAGCTATGCATTGTCAGTAAGGAGAACCCTCCTCCTTCCTTGGTAACTGTGGAGGCAAGAGAACAACCTGTCATTTTAAGGAAAAGCCTGAAGAAATGGCTTTCTAGGGCCTTTTAAGTGCCCCTCTCTCTGCGCTTCCAAACCATTTGAAGTAAACCCTTTTCTCATCACTGCTTGCTCTATCAGGCCCCACCCAAGCAGGACAAGACTTCCTGTGCCAGAGTCTCTCCACTCTATTCTCCCGATTTCCATCAATTCCAGGCTCTTACGTCTGGGTTGTCGCAGCCAATCATCTCCCCATAGGAGACCTGGTGGCAGAGGCAGTAAGTAGGCTCATTGGGGTCCACAGGCATATCCAGTACGTCTGAAGGGTGCACATTTCCAAAGGTGACTGAAGGCATCCCATACTCTGTGCTACTGCAGGACAGGAATAAAGTAGGTCAGCAAAATAAGTAGCTTTGAGTTCCTTCATGTGTCCTAAGACAACGCCCGTGTTTGCCAGAGACAGCCACTTCTCACACACACACTCAGCTCCACTGACGTGACCTGCTTTCCCCTTCACACCCCCCTCCCCTGTAAGAATGACGAGGTCTCCTTCCTCTTACTTCCCAAGGAGGGACAGAGGACACATTGTCTAGTCTGGACGACAAGAAGACCCTTCACAAGGAAGTGTGGCTAGGCCTCCCTTGGTCTGGCTTGTAGAGCTGCTCCTCATTTCTGCAAATCTCTTAAACACTTACGTGCGGACAAGTTTCAATTTCTTTTGGGCAGTTTTTGGTGCTTCCTCGTCAGAGTTCTTCCCTTTAGAGCGAGCACGGGCAGCTTTCTTCTCTTTCTGGGCTCGGCCCTCTGGAAAGAAGAGAAAAAAGGTGTTGCATCTACCACCCCATCAAAACAGACACCTGACAGTAACAACCTTTCCAGCACTAAAATACACTTCTCCTGTGGAGCGTATATTGGCTTTGGGCCACACACCCCATCTTAATTTTATCTACTGGCCTTGACTATGCTCACACAAGAAGAGCCCAGGTCACCATCTTTTTACCTGTCCTTCAGATTCCAGCGTAACAGTCTTTGATCTGTACCACTCCAGTGCCTGCCTTCATCCCCACCACTTCCATAGTCACTTGGCTGCCTCCTGTATCAATCTGCAGCCCAGTGGTGGTACTCACTCTTCTTGCCCTTGCTGGAAGAACTGTCATAGTCGCTCGACTCTATCTGCTTCTCCTTCAGGTCTGCTTCAAAGCGAGCGAGATCTGTGTCCAGCCGGCGGATGTGCTTATCAACCTGCAAAGACGACAGCGACCAGGAGTTACCACAGAACGGGGACCAAGAGAGAAAGAGGAGAGGGCATGGGGCTTGCAGCAAGAGAAGCAAGAGCTGGTAGGACCTAAAAAGAAGAGAGCAAAGCCTTCAAGATCGAGGGGTTTAGTACAGCCTTTCAATATGATAAACACTAGACACTTCCCTTCATACCATCTCATAGGTCTGCATAGCCAGCTGAACCTTGTCATCCCCAAACTCCTTGCATTTCCCATAGGCATCCTGGATTTGCTTGAGAAGCCCCAGTTTTTCCTCTGAAGACAAAGTCCGTGCATTGCTGATATACTCCGTGGCCAACTTATCGATCTCCGACTTGAGGTCTGAAACAAGGTTACCATTAAATACGTAAATACGCGTACATACACGCACACTGCAGCGCCCTCCGTTAAGAGGGACTGAAAAAGAAGAGCAGCTGTAGGTTTCCTCCCCTGCCCTGAGACCCCTGTCGATAAAGACAAAGGAAAGAAAAGCTGGTGAAGCTGCTTACTTCCCATCTCCTCAACAAAACTACCTCTAATCCTCACCTTCGGTTCTCTGATCCAGATCTCGCATGAGCTGGAAGTTTCTCTGCAATTCAAATGGCAAGTTCTCAATACCTGCAAGGAAAGGAGGATATATGGAGAAGTCAGCTTCCTGTCCATGATAGCAAGGCAGGAACAGAGCTAACTGGTAACACCACATACACCACTCCACAATTGCCACGTGATAGCGTGCTTCCGTTTGTTATCAATTCCAAAGGAAAGAGACTATAAAACCATGGTATATTTAATCCAGGAGCACAATTCTTTAAATACTAGTTGAGGGAAAACTACTGCCATGCAGAAAGGCTTACATTGAGAAAGCAGAAACCCAAAATGTGTACTGGTCAGTCACTGCACTACACTGTAACCATCCAAGAATTCCATTCAGCAATGAAACCCAGCATTATTTGCCATCTGTTGTACCATTTAGTTATTTTTATATAAGGCTGTCAAAATTAAAGTCGATCAAATGCTAATTCACTGAAAAGTGAGTCCGTTTTAGTGCATTCATTTTACGTAGAGGGGACAGGAGACACTTTGTTCAGAGACAAAGAGCAAGTCTGAGACAAGACCAAGAGCAGTGAACAGCAGCCCTGACCCTCTGTTGTGTGTTCCTTGTTCTGCCTTCTGCACCATAACCTCACTGTGGTCTGTCCAATACCCAGAAGGATGCTGCACATTGTGAGTAATAAACATCTGTAGGGTTCTGAATGAGCAATGTGATGTTGATAGTCAATTAATTTTCAGTGCATTATGCTACCCACCCCCTAGGCATCACCAGATGCTCAACTGACAAAGCTGATAAAAACAATTCTCATTTTTCCATGCCTGTCTCATCAAACCAAGATCTAGTGTCACTGCATTGTCCTGAAGTCCAAGCTGGATTATGGTCACTGTCTGCACATTCCTAAGTTTGGTATTTCCATGTTTGTCCAGCACAACAGACATCACACAAGATTCAAGCACCCACCTATCCGGTTACATCTCTAGGGCTCAAAAAAGCATCACAGAAGACACACCAGGAGCATAATGCTGGAAAAGATCATGCTGACAAAGGGAACTTACGGCAAGGATGAAATCCAGCTTGGCAATCTCAAGACCATGCCTTCTTCCTTCCTGCAATTCCCTGCCTCATCAACTCCAAAACTTTCAATTTCTACAGCAAATGAAATATGGGTCATACTGCAGCATGCCACTTTTCATTCCTCTCCAAAGACAGGTATCCTCTGGAGGCAAATGGTTTGCATTGTGCACGATATGTCAAATTTGCACCGAGTTTATTAATCCCGGAAGATCATGACTTCTAAATTCTCGACTTTGTAGTTAAAAAAAAAAAGTAGTAATTTCTTTTTGTCTTCTAAAAAGGACAGTTGGTAAAAACAGAAATTGCTTTGGGTACAGCCAGTTGTCCCTCAGCAGGGCTAGACACCTTTAGACAGAGCGAGGTGCACCTGAACTAGCACAAAAAACAATAGGATGCTACTCTCCAGGCTGAACAACCCCACAGGAGGTTACAGCCACATTTCACGGTGATGTTCTTGCAGCAGGAGAAACACAGGCACGAGTTTGGTTCTGCTACAAAACCTGAAAGTCACTGTGCTCTAGTTTTTACAACTGCTACTGTAAAATAAAACACCAACACTAGTGCCAGTGCATGCCCTCATCTGGAAAGCCTCTGTCTTCCCTTTGCCTCTAAGTGGCTGGTCTTGCCTTTGCAGACCATGCCATCTACCCTTCAGAGACTCTTTCCAGCTCCTCCTGCCCTCTGTGCCAGCTCCTTGGCCAGGCCAGAGGCTGCCTTGCCTTGTTACCTGCCTCTGTGCCTACCGAGCTCTCTGCTCCTGGCAGCTCTTGGCAGTGCAGAGAGGTGTTACCCAGCTCTGGCTTTGGCTTAGCAAATGCTCAGCACAGACACCATCAGCGGACCACTTACCAGTCAAGCACGTACAAGCAATGATCTTCCAAAGGTTCATTAGCTAGCCAGGTTTCCATGGGGACTGATGAAACAAACCCTTGTCATCTGAATTCCTTCCCTGCTAAAACCATCAAAATGGTTCACTCTGCAATTCTATCATGGGACCAATGTTCTGTAATCACTTCATCGATAAACCGGGAGAAAACAAAACAAGTGACAGTAAAGTGACTTTATAATCAGAACTGTTACAAAGATGGTTTATCTTTTCAACTGGAAGTGGAAAGAAGCTGAGTACACCATCACGAATTAGGATCTAGAGAGAGACTGGCAAGAACAAAACGCTTAACAACATAAAGCTGCAGCTATGCAAGTTTTAACTGAGCAACAAGCTATTTTTGAGGTATATAGTTTAACCTAACTATGGGGAAGGTTTCTACTATTTGCAGCTAACCCAAAAACTTTTATCTAGCCTTTTCTTTTAATAAAAAAAACCCCAAAGCAATGCTCTTCATCACAGAATGTACCCCAGCGGTCAGAACGCCTGCTGGCATTGCTTGGCCTATCAAACCTCACCCTAACAGTCCCATTAAAAACAAAATTCTGAGATTTAAGTTTCCATTTCCTCATTCCTAACACAACACACTAACACACTTTCTCTCAGTCTTTCTAAAAATATTCATGTTATTTATATATTTTCTGAATTTCTCTTTTCCAATTATAATTAATTTGCTCTTTCTTCTTATTGTAAGATGCACCTAAACTTTTAGTGACTAAATACCATCTATTGTAGAATACCCAAATAATTCTCAGATTCTGAAATGAAGAGTAAAGAAAACACACCCTGCAGGCACCCTTTGTCACTAGAGAAGAGGACAGTAAAGATCAGCCACTCTGTTCCAGATAGGCAGCAATCTGACAGAAAAATAAAGCGCGGGCCTCTTTCAAAACAAAGGGCACAGCAGCAAGAGAGGAAGAAGAGGATGGAGAAGATGTACAATGAAGAAAGTGTTAGCAAGGCCAGCAGCTTGGCCCGAGGAATGGGCTGGCATTAATGCAACTGTGTTTATCTGCATACATCCACGCAGAGCTGCATGTAGCCCCACACGTTCCTGTCACAGCACAATCCCCCTAGAAATCATCAGCACAGGTCTCCCATTGAGTTTTCCCACTCCTTCCTTTTCTTACCTTGTTTTCATTTCTTATCACAAGTTATAAGTCTACCTACCTTCATCTTTCCTCAATTCTATCCCTTCGCTACCCTCATTCTTCTTCCATCTCTTTTATTCTCCTCTTTCATTGTCAATCCTTCCCACATTCATTCTTAGAATCACAGAATTGTCAGGGATGGAAGAGACCTTAAAGATCATCCAGTTCCAACCCCCCTGCCAATGGCAGGGACACCTCCCACTAGAGCAGCGTGCTCAAAGCCCCATCCAGCTTGGCCTGAAAAACTTCCAGGGATGGGGCTTCCACCACCTCTCTGGGCAACCTGTTCCATTGTCTCAGCACCCTCATGAAGAGCTTTTTCCTAGTCTAATCTGAATCAACCCACCTCTAGTTTGAATCCATTCCCTCTACTCCTATCACTGCCCAACAGCCTAAAAAGTCGTCCGCCCCCCCCCCCAGCTTTCTTGTAGCCTCCTTAGGATACTGGGGGCCACAATAAGGTCTCCCCGGAGCCTTCTCTTCCCCAGACTGAACAACCCCAACTCTCTCAGTCTGTCCTCACAGGAGAGGTGCTCCAGCCCCTGATCGTCCTCGTGGCCCTTCTCTGGACACACTCCAGCAAGTCCATAGCTTTCCTGTATTAGGGGCTCCAGAATTGGACACAATGCTCCAGGTGGGGTCTTACGAGAGTGGAGTAAAGGGGGAAAATCACCTCCTTCAACCTGCTGGCCATGCTTCTCTTTATGTGGCCCAGGATACGATTGGCCTTCTGGGCTGCAAGTGTACAATGACGGTTCATGTTGAGCTTCTTGTCCACCAGCACCCCAAGTCCTTTTCTTCAGGGCTGCTCTCGAGCCAGTCCCAGACAGAGGACCTTGCACTTAAGTCTTGTTGAACATGGGCCCACCTCTCCAGCCTGTCCAGGCCCCTCTGGATGGCATCCCTTCCCTCCAGCGTGTCAGCCACTTCACACAGCTTGGTGTCGTCAACAAACTTGCTGAGGGTGCACTCGATGCCACTGTCCACATCTCTGATGAAGATGTTAAACAAGACTGGTCCCAGTACTGATCCTTGAGGGACTCATCACTGGCTTCCACTTGGACGTGGACCTGTTGACAGCCACTCTTTGGGTGCAGCCGTCAACCCGGTTCTTTATCCACTGAATTGTCCATCCATCAAACTCATATTTTACCAGCTTGGAGACCAGGATGTAATGCAGGACAGTGTCAAAGGCTTTGCTCAGGTCCAGGTAAATGACAATGGTTGCTCTTCCCTTCTCTACTGATGTTGTGACCTTCTCATAGAAGGCCACACAGATTTGTCAGGCACGATTTGCCCTTGGTGAAGCTGTGTCAATTATAGCCAGTCACGTCTTCGTTGTTTTTCTGCCTCGGCAGTGCCTCCAGGAGGATCTGCTCCATGATTGTACCAGGCACGGAGGTGAGACTGACTGGCCTGCAGTTCCCTGGTTCATCCTTCTTTCCCTTTTTGAAAATGGGGGTTATGTTTCCCCTTTTCCAGTCAGTGGGGACTCCACTGGACTACCAGGACTTTTGGAATATAATAGAGAATAGTTTAGCAACCTCATCTTCCAGTTCTTCTGCAGGCATCCATAACCATGCTGTCTTGTCCCTAAAGAACCACATGCTCTCACTCTCCAAAAGTCATAATCCATCACCACTCTCCTTCCCCCCCAGTTACTGTTATTTTACTAATTTATTTTTAGAAGCACATCAAGGTTATCAAGTGTAGGCATCTGATAGTTAAACTTTAGCTCCTTAGGCATTAACTCTATGTACAAAGTGCAAGCTCACCCAATCTGATTACTTTCACTATGCTTCAGTCCTCCACAGCATGGCTTTCAACTGTGCCAAACAAGGGGTTTGTACTGCAACAATGTCCAAATTCCTAAAATAAGATCCATTGCACCAAGTACTATATAAATACACAGTGCCTTTCCTGGGACATCTGTTCACCGTGCTTAAATTCATTAAGAAATGTGAAAATACATTTTGAAACATAACCACAACAGTACAGATTTCAGCTAACACTTTAAACACCACATTGCTGAAGGCAATGAAAAAATCCTGCTTGTGCCAGGGACTGTCATAATGAGAGGGTAAGTTCTATGCCCACCAGGAAAGGAATTTGTCTGGGATCTTGCAGAGAAAACACATGGGAATTTTTGGTACTTTATGTTTCTCATAATTTTGTAGCATTTGAAGTATACTGCAGAACAATTGGCTTACAACTGGCTGCTTTGTCTGGGGGAAGGACAGTTTTTATATTACTCCATCTCTCCTTTTAGAGGGCATAACCCTTTCAGACTGCTGCTTCTACTCTGTCCTGTGTTCTCAGCTAATTATTTGTCTTCCTATGCAGTTTATTGAAATTGGTGCACAAGTCTAACGTATACCTCTCTCTCTATTCATATATGACTAAGCCCTGCTGCAATATCTGCATCCTAACCGGTTAACATTATCCTCACAACAGCCCTGAAAGGCCCAACACTACCTGCATCTTTCCACACAGGGTACTTGGGTGCACAGCAGACTCTTTCAGCCACAGAGACCTGGGAATTCTGTGCTCATGTCATATACCCCAAGGTCTGGGCCAGGGACTGCACTCTATAGTCCACCTCTGGCACATCTACTTCAGGGACTGTCCAAGGAAACGGGTATCAGCCAGCAATGACCGTTAATGTGACGGAAACACCCCTGTGGGGGACCAAAGAGCGGACCCTTTTCTCAGAGAGGGAAGGCTCTTTCTGTCTTATTACATTAGTTCAGTGCTACAGCATCCACAGCCAAGACAGTATGCAGCATTGGTTACGTCTCAGAAAAGGGATCTTTATTGCTGTGTTAAAGATCAACCTTCCTAGCAGAAGCTTGGAGGATTTGGAAGACTAACATGTAAAACAAGACCTGCACCACTCAAGGCATTTCCAGCCTGTCACAGATCTCTAAAGGCAGGGACCACTACCAGAGGGATCACAGGGCTGTTTGTAAAAACAGTCACGTCAGATTTGCTGTTGGCTAAATGAAGAAATGCAGAAAAATGCAGTATGTGTTGTCTTGTAAAGCCACCTTGTATCAGCTTTGATAAAAATACCAGTCAACAACAAAATCCATTCTAAATGAACCAGTCATTAACAATAATAAAGACAGGAGCTCCGTGTGGGCTGTGCCAGTGGCTGTCACACAGAAACAAATGATGTCGATGACTCACCCAACTCTCTCCCCTGCAGGAGATCTTTTCTAATTTCCCACGGATCGCGATTGCCGCAGCACTGATGCAACTAATCCAAAGTCTCAGTAAAGTGAAAGGCATTTTGCACTACGCTGTCCTATGTGGTGTTGAATGCAGAAACAATTTTTGAAGAGATTTGCATAGCTGAAGTATGATGTAAGAGGCAAGAACAGAAGGGTGAGGCTGAATGCTGCACTGGGTAGGTGAAATGAGAGGAAAGAACGGCTAGGGAATTTGGAATGCAGCCATGACTGGGAAGGAATGAAGGGCTTGCCTACAGCAAGTTGTGACATCACAACCGTGCCCTCTAAGAGTATTAAGATGACAATACACATCACACTCTCATTTGATGAAGCTATATAGAGGAAAATCCAGATAGATGTTGCTATTCCAAAAGAATAATCCTATTTTACCAGGTTAGCTAATGTTATCAAGGAATGAAAGGACATTCCCATGCCAGCTGCAGGACAGAGATGACTTTCAAGTGGGCATGGGGTGCTTCTGGTGGTCTGTGCTGGGGCTGGTTTTGTTTAACATCTTTATCAATGATTTGGATGAGGGGATTAAGGGAACCCTCAGTAAATTTGCAGACAGCACGAAATTAAGTGGGAGTGTTATCTGCTTGAGGGTAAGAAGGTTCTACAGAGATCTGGACAGGGTGGATCAACGGGCTAAGGTCAATTGTACGAGGTTTAACAAAGCCAAATGTTGGTCACAACCACCCCAGGCAACGCTACAGGCCTGAGGAAGAGTGGCTGGAAATCTGTCTGGCAGAAAGCGACCTGGGGGTGCTGGGCAACAGCTGGCTGAACATGAGCCAGCAGTGTGCCCAGGAGGCCAGGAAGGCAAACGGCATCGTGGCCTGCACCAGGAACAACGTGGCCAGCAGAAGGGAAGTGATGTGCTCCTGTACTCGACATTGGTGAGGCCTCACGTCAAGTACCATGTCCAGTTTTGGACACCACCGTATAAGAAAGGTAATGAGGTGCTGGAGTGGGTACAGAGGAGGACAACAAAGCTGGTGAGGGAGTTGGAGAACACGTCTTATGAGAAGTGGCTGAGGGAGCTGGGATTGTTTAGACTGAAGAAGAGAAAGCTGAGAGGAGACCCTACTGCTCTCTACAGCCACCTGAAGGGAAGTTGTAGTGAGGCTGGTGTTGGCCTCTTCTCCCTAGTAACTAATGACAGGACAAGAAGAAATGGCTGCAAGCTGCACCAGGGTAGTTCAGATTAGATATCAGGAAGAATTTCTTTACTGAAAGAGTAGTTAACAGGCTCCCAGAGACGTGGTGGAGTCACCATCCCTGAAGGTGTTCAAAAAACAGGTGGATGTGGCGCTTTGAGACACGGTCTAGTGGCCATGGAGGTGTTGATAAAAGGTTGGACTTGATCATCTTGGAGGTCTTTTCCAACCTTAATGATTCTATGCTTGTATGTTAACTTACCAGCTAAAGACTCCTCAGCTAAGTCTGTTGTTTCCATCATCCTCTTCACTAAGGCAGGTATGTCCTAGAGTCTGCTTCTAGAACAGGTCCTGTCTGGTGGCCTCCAAGATGGAAATACTTTTTAAAAAAACTTTTTATTGTTTTTTTTTGTTACCATTCCGTACCAACCTTTTATGCTGACATTTATTCAGTAGCAGACCAGTATGAGCATATAGAAATTTGAACTTCCAGTCTGGCACACACTTCCCAACTGGAACAATGTGTGCTCCCCATTCAGCCAGGCAAATCAAGCAACAGCCCAGGCAGGTACATAGGTGGTTGACAGTGAGAGCTGGAAGAGCTGGGAAGGTGTTGTTTGTGGGTGCGTTTCCAAAGCAATCAAACACGACCCTTCCATGCACCTCAGCTCAGGGCAGACATGTCCTCAGCAGTAAAGCACAAGTAGGTGAGCAGAGAGGTCATTTTGTAACATGTTCGGGCACCAGACAGCTGAGGAGAGTTATCTACCTTGGTTCTGATGCCACAGAAGTTAAATTTGCATGTTGTCACCAAGTATACTCACTATATCTGTGAGCAAGGAAGCACTGATGGGAGATTTGGTCGGTTGCGTGGCAGTTGCCTCTACTCTAAAGATTATCCCCACACTCACGGCACACTCACATATAAACAGAGACTTGTAGAAAACTCTTTGGGACATTTCTGAATGCTCATACTTCAATGACACCTATTACAAAGAAGCTCTGCAATCCTCTTGAAAATTCCCAATGTGAAGAAAACTCAATGTTTGCGTTTCATCTTCTGGAAAATCTGTATTAGTTGCACCTCCTTTCTACCCCTCAAAGCCTCCACTACAGCATTTCTAACCCAGTACGAGAGCAAATATTGAGCCAAGCACAGTAACTCAAGTTTGAGCAAGCACAAACTCCTCCAACGAGTCATCGTGCACATTCAATCTTCTCATCATAAAATGCTGTTTTCTTTTTTCTTATTCTTCCTCCAGTACTTTCGCTGTCTCTTAACTCCCTTGCACCCACTTTTTCCCCTACTTAAGCTGCACTGCTTTCTTGGAACAAGGGAAGCACTTCAGCATCTCGCTTTCACCCCTCAGAAGCAGGCACGGAATGGTTGAGATCAAAAGCAGGACAATATTTGAAGAGATGGAAATCTTTTCATGATTAATTTCAGCCACTGAAGAGCACCAAGAAAAGAGCCACACTCAAAGAAAAACACTCTGGATGATGAGAACTGGAAAGAAACACTCCTCCTTCCCCAAATCCTTTTGCTCAGTGCAGTCATTGAAGAGGCAGCTTCAACAGGACGAAGGAAGGGGATCACAGTAGGCAAGATAGAGAGTTCCCCTGCCAGGATGCTCAACACAGAAGGAATGTGTGCGTTTTGTGCTGCAAAAACATCTGGTAGGAGAGTAACACATTTCAGACAGATATCCTTTGCAATTAATAGGCTTAAAGCAAAGGCAAGGGAATGTTCAATGCCAGGTCTAAATCCAGTTTCAAATTACAGCAAGGACTTGAGAGCTACTGAAATACCAGACCTCAGAAGCTGCCAGACACTGTTTACTAAGAGAACTGTTGTTAACTTGGCTATTCCATAAAAATGTCCTGGAAAAGAACTTTAGATGTCCATATTAGAGGACTTAAGATTCATTCAACAATTGAAGCTGTATGGGTAGCTTTGTCAGATGGCTCATGTATTTTAACATATATTTTTTTAATTAACTAACCATGAGATTTTCATACAAGGTGTTTCTCATTCCCAGTGACTGAGCAGTAATTTAAAGTTCTAGTTTATTCTCTTTGCTCAAGAAAGAGTCACACGTACACCATCCAAAACCCAATCTGAAAACTGACTTGGTAATGAGGTTTTTACGCCCTTTTGTGATTGTGATGTTAGAATGCTTTTTCACAACGCTGCTGTGGAGTAGCCCGCTGCCCTTACCAATAAGCCAAAAGTCAAGAGATTTACCAAGGCAAAAAGATTGAAGCCAATAAGGGCAGCTAATTACAAACACAGCTCTTGAAATGTCTAAAAATGCTACATAGCCTGACTTTCCAGAATTACCTGTTCAAAGACGACTTCAGTTGAACATTCTGCACACCAGCTCCTCTGACTACAAATTTTCACTCACAGTTTGAGGGCAGCACAATCCATGGCGAGGAGAACCTGTAAAAAGCGTGAGCCCCCAGAATAAACAAAGACATTGCACTCGCTTTGTCAGAGTGGTGTGCAACTGCCTCAAGCATGAGGCCACCTTTTTTCTTCCTACAGTCTTCACTGAATTAGTTACACACCTTCCTTTCTTCAAGGATATGAAGAGGTCCTACCAACGACTGCCCTCTTTGATCACGCACTCTTCATTCACTCCCTGAGCAGATCATGGAGACTGTAAATCATATGAAAGAGAATCTCTGTGAGAGTTGAAGAAAAAAAAATAAACTGAAAACTGTGTCCACATTAGCACCCTATTAAAAGAGTTCCACTCTGGAAAGTAAATGTAAACATGAGACATTTCTGAAAAGCTGACCAAAAGTTCTGGCTTTATTTGTCTGAATTTTCAGGAACTTTTGGAATATTAGTGAGCTACTTTAAAATTGAACTGAATGTTTTTGAAAGACTGAAATGATGGGGAAAGGCAGAAACAGAATAGCTGGTCTGAGATCATCTCAAAGAATTAAAAGAGGGTGAAAATACAGCTCAAGTGTTAAACTTGCCTGACCAGACCTTTGCTGATAAGAGTATACTCCTCACTTGTGAAAGTAATGTTTTGAAGTAATTAAACCACAATTTGCATCAAATACTTGATGTTGTATTAGTATCTTGCATGACAAGTTGGGAAAAAAAAACAAATATAAGATATATCAAAAGTATTTTAAATGGCTTCAAAAGGCTTTGGAATACATTAATAGAGAACTACGTGCAGTGGCTGCACCACTCACACAAATCACACAGCAGTTGTTGATCCAGCACAGGAAAAGTCACTTGGAAATGGGATGCAGACTAGAAGAACAAGAATGGAAGGAACAAACCATGGGGACAGCAAAAGACGGCCCAACTGCAAAGATACTTCCCATCAAGTTTTACAGAGGGTAATGTGTTTAGGAACAAGCAATATGTGTGAAGGATAACAGATAGTGGACTGTATTTTTAAGGGACAGAAAGATTGTATCACAGCAATATCATTGTAGAAAGTTACCTGACTATGAGCTCCCAGCTGAAATGCAATGGTGAAGAGGGAAAGGGCACGCCCAACAGAAGGGCAATAACCTCATTTCTTTAGCTAGGCCATGAAGAAGAGAGGTTACTAAAAGCCTGTGTGCATTTTCAGGGAGTCAGAAGATCAAGTAGGACGTCAAAAGATTAGCAGAGATTTGGAGAAGAACAATGTGGTAATTAGAAAAGCGAAAAATATTTTATTGCAGGTAATTCCCCCCCCAAAGTTACCAGGAAGAAGGTTAAGATTTAATCAATTACGTTCCACTCAGGGAAGAAACTTTTAATAAGGGGATACTTCAACAGGGCAGGTAAAGGCGTTACAGGTGCAATGACTAAATACTGGAACTGCAAGAATGTACTACAGACAAAAAAGTCACAAAACACAACAGGAAAGTCTACTGGCAAACTTACTGAAGACCACGATGGACAGTCTGTGACTCCAACTATTGCAATTCCTATGATGTCCTTTTCTGAAAGAAGCTCTAGATTAAGCACAGCGACTGCCTTACAGTTAGCTAACAAGGGGACGTAGCGTTGCATATACTATGCAGGACACCAGACAAAGTGAAAAAGGCCTTCAGGGCTCCAGGACTATACAAAAGAGGCCAAATCACTGCGGCAAAGGTTGCTTTGTTCTTCCTAACATCTTTGTAAGCAGATGTTTTTCCAAGTAATTTTAGACTGTGCACATGGTTTGTTTGGTTGGTTTTTATTTTATTTTTTAGCAAGATGCCCTAACAGGTTTACATCACCATATGAATATCCACCTTCAGGAGGATGGGGATCTCTAATTCAATTGCAGGATGACACATCTCACCTGAGAGAAAACAGTTTGTAATTTCCTCTGCAGGCTTGTAACTGTAGTGGAACATGGGAGCTTCCAGGGTGTTCATCGATCTTAGCTGACAGTGACAAGGAGATACAGACTGTTTGTCTTTGGTCACTTCAGAGGCGCTCGCTCGCCACCAAGCTCATCTGCACCTTCCTTTCTCCTTTCTATCTACCATACCTCCCCACGACCAGTGCTGCACCTTTCTCACCCCTGCCTACCACACGCACATGCCAGTCTTTCACTCCTTCATCTTTGCACTACAGCTCTTACTCAAAATTCACGTGTGCTCTCCCAGCAGAAAAACCCTGGGTTTTCACCGTGCATTTACTCCTTGTCCATCCACTCCTTCCTCTTCCCCTCATCCAGCCCCCATCCTCCCAGCTTCTGGCCATCTTTGCTGAGGAGCCTCAGTCAAATGCAGTCTCCACAACAGAATAAAAAGAGCAGAACAACCTAATTCTTCCCTCATCAATCCTCCCTCCTCTCTAACAATATGCCTCCTCACCCAACTTTTCTTCCTTGCTTTTGCATCCTCCTTCCTTGCAGCCCCTAAATCCTTGCCCGTTCATTTCCAGCTCCTTTTTAGCTTTGACTAAAATTTATTATGGTTCTTGAACTTTCTTAATTTAATACACAAGAGATTTCCTTTCCCAATGGCAAAAGGGGCACTGCAGACACAAGGAATGACACCCCTTGTCTCCATATCAACGCTCTATCAGCTCTGTACCAGAAGAAACCTAGCGTAACAAAGTTTCTGAAGAACCAAGTGTCAGTGTTTCCAAGCATATGTCAAAAAACAGCACGAGATTTAACTTGGTCAGGTATAGTGAAGTGGATGTGCTACCAAAGCTACCACAACTTTAAACACACCACCCCAGCATCACGCTCCCCCATTTCTCGTATTGACACCAGATCAGAAGGAAAGCATGGAAACAGCATTCATCAAAAAACTGGCTACTAAATATTAACCCATTAGGATGCTCTATCAAAAACAATTCCTCTGCTTAGACACGATTTTAAGAACACGCACTGAAAGTCTTAAAGGGTAGAGCTTGACAAGGTTATAAGCACCATAAAGCAGGATGGTATCATAGCAGGGCTCCAAGTCCGCTAGCATTTAGAGAGCCCTTCTTCGACCAGCAAAAAGCAGGACTGCATTTCTACATCAACAGCAAAAGAAACTATCCAAACTACTTCCCTGCAGACACAGACGTTACCGTCGGCTTTATTTCACCAGCCCCGCAGCGCAGCCCGGGGGACCCGCTGACAGCCGGCTGACACTCCTCGAGGGAACCGAAGCAGCCGCGGGCTCTTTCCTCGGGGACAAATCAAACGCTCGCCGCCGGCACCAGCGCGGAGCGTACACGAACCGCAGCGGGGCTGGCTCCTGGCGGAGCCGGAGCCGAGAGCTGCTCCGCGGCACAGCGCGGCCCGTACCGGCGCTACGGGCGAGCCGCCGGAGCCGCTGCCGCCGTTTCTCAGCAGCTCCGAGACGCCACTACGCGTCGGGCCTCGGACGGGGGGCTCTCCACACGGCCTCAGGGCCGGGCCGGGCCCAGCCAGGCAGGGCTGCCGCCCGAGAGGCTCGAAGCAGGCCGCGGGCAGCCCAGGGACCGGCGTCCCGGGGACCGGCGCCCATGCAGAGCTCAGCCCCGCGCGGCCTCGCCCCACGTCTCGCGGCCTGTCCGCACTCGCACGGCCACCCACCAGGGCTTCGCCAGCTGCAGCCCTCGGCCCCGACCCCGGCTCTTACTATCCAGGTAGTGCTCCAGGTACATGGCGGTCGCCATCTTGAGGCCCGCGCCTCCCCGCCGCTTCCCGCCGCCAGCCGAGCCCGCATGAGAAGGGCCGCGGCCCCGGCCCCATCCCGGGGTGATGGGC
>JANHFX010012154.1:41015-54024 GCA_027560015.1 Chloroceryle amazona | reverse complement strand
TTGGAGTTGGATCAGGGGTTGGACTCGATGATCTTGGAGGTCTTTTCCAACCCAATCTATTCTATGATTCTATGAAATGTATGCCAGTAGCTGAGATATGCAGAACAGCCCAGAGAAACTGGCTCAGCAGCAGATCTGTATGTGGAAGTCATCCAGTGGTCCGACATTAACTAATAAGGTGAGAAATGTTCTCCAAGTTCATTCTCTATGGAAGATTTATCTGGAAAAGCTTCTAAGTAGATTTAATGGAGATCTACACACTCTGAAAAGAATTTATACATACGGTTCTGGGCCACTTGTTAGAGGGCCCAAAAATAGGGCAAGTGATAACAGGTTTATTTCAGGTTTTGTTTATGCCTTAGTGACTGAAAGTCCCATGGCATCGAAGGCAATATTTGAGCCAGTTATTCCCCTGTCCTTACTGGGGGTGCTCCTTACAGGAGTGTTTCCAGAGGAAGGACTGATGAAGAGATGGGGATTAAGGAACATGATTTCCCCACTAAAGCAGCAGCTCTAGTAGTTTGGTCTTGAAAAGGTGCAGTTATATGAATTTCCAAAACGCTTTCTTAATGCTGGTGACATGCCAATGGCTTAAAAAAAAAAAGGGGTGGGGGGTGTTTGGAGATGGTGGTTGGTGATGGAAGATGAGACTAAGCAGCAGCATGCAGTGTACCTAGCTGAAAAGGATGAAGGGATAAAATAAATGTGCTGTGGACAAGGGGAGCTATTTTTAGGAGAGGTCAAAACTGCAGAAGAACAGGTCATGAAGCTGGAGAAGGTCAGGTTTGAAAGCTGCTCAGATAGATTTTCTCTGCAGTAAGGAAAGGCAGTAGCAAGTCGTGACTGCTGTTAAGGCTGACTTTAGAACTACTGCCTTTTGCATGTGAAAGCTGCAACAGACCTTCACCCTCCCAGAAATACTGGTCAAGTGCAGAATTTGGTTTCCAGGGAGTGCAGGAATAAATCAATCCATTGGCTCATGAGCTAAAATGAATGTAAAGTGGGTCACTGTAAAGTCAGTGCTCCATGGCAGCTGATGGCTTTGCCTCAAGTGATCCCAGAAATTGTGTGCCTTCACTGCTAGCTCTCATATGGGTGTTGCTGGCAAAGCAGCTGTAATGCAAGCAAGGGATCAAAAGTTAATTTGTTTATTAGTGCAAGCTCATTGTTGTAGAATGCTCCAGTTAGAGTTTGGGCAGCTGTATGTTGCTGCCTTGGGCTGCAGGAAGCATGTCTTGCACAAAAAAGGTGTCATCTCCTGTTCATCTGGAGGGGGAGAGAAAGTGCAGGCTGCTCTCACTTGTGGTGAGGAGGAGAAACTGTACAAGAAAGTCTTATTTTATAAAAAGAGTAATCCAGTGGCTAATATCGGTGCTGAGTGGCAATAACTGAGTTTAGGAGACTTAACATCCAGAACCGAGCACTCAAAATGCAGGAAGCAAGGAAGCATTCAAATGCAGGACAGTCCTATATAATCAAAAGCTTGGAAATACACAGCTAGGAAATTTCTGAAAGTTTAGCTTCAACTAGTAATGTAAGGAAGAAAAAAAATGAAAACATTCCTCATCTCACCTAAACTCCTTCACAGGACACAATGCCTTCGGGTCTTGGGTGTTTTTGAAAATCAGTGGGACTATAAATATTCTTATACAGCACTCTAAGTGGTATCATTATACCTTTCAAAGAGGAAAAAAATGTATTGTGTGACTACATCATGTTTTATTTTACTTACTTTTCAATTGAAACTTAACATGGAATTTCTTTAGCTTTATGATACTTGTTTGAGGGATTATTACAATATTGCTATAATGTTTTTGCTTTCACTGAATGAGTGCTGTAATTCCAGACTAATACAGGTTTGGTCTAAGATATAGAATGGAAACGAGACAGTGCTGGAGTGTGAATGCACTTGAGATGCTGTGCATATTTTAAGAAGCCTCTTCTTTGGTAAAATTGCTTGAATAATGGAGGGAAGGTTCCCCTATGTTTTCTTAAAATTGGTGGGAAAAACGCTGGATAAACTGGAAATACTGTTCAGTCAGTCCTATTGTCTCTCACTCTGGCACACAGTGCTGAGCTCAAGTAAGAGGTCCAGGGACTGAAACTGATTTTATGGAGTAAACAGTTTCTGTTATTAGAGCTTATTTTCTCAGCTTTGCGGAACTAAACTTAGTGCCTTGCTGTTGATGTTGTTTTAAAACCTTTGACTTAGGCAAATCTTTGACAGACCAATTATAATTCACGTGATAGGCCTAAATCAAGTAAGATTTCTCAGTTCTCTTAAAGTACCTTGTATGTCAACATAAAAAACAACAAAAAAGTTCAATAGCCTCTTACTTCATAAATTTTTAGGATACTTGCATCTTCCACCTTGTAATAATTATATCTCCTGAGATATTTCTGCCCTTAGTGTTTTTTCTAGTTGTTTCTTTTAGTCTTGGTACCTGTGGGGCTATCAGGCCTTCGTGGTTTCAAATACTGCATCAAAATTTGAACGTCATCTTTTCTATCCTCTTTTTGTCTAAACTAGCACAAATAAAGTGTTTTGGTGTGTATGACACAGATACCATGTGGTTGAGAATTTCCAAGGGGGATAAAGATCCTAGTGAGGAATGTCCATTCATTTTAACAAGAGCTGGCTCCAGACTGAGGAGCCATGGAACAACTGCAGCCATGCTTTGCAGTGACCTGGCAGGCTGATAAGAAAAAAACCTGTAAGGGATTTGAAATGGGCAGCTTTTCTGTGGTCTCTTTATATTAAAAGTCTGTGGTATTTGGTGATACCTCTTCCACTCTCACCAAAAGTTTTGCTGTGTTGCTGTTTGCTTTGGAGCTCTAGCAGAGCACTTGTGTGGTACCAGACTTAATCCAAGGGTCAACAGGCTGGTCTCATTTAATAGCAAACTGCATGGTCACCTAAGTGTGTGGCAGGTGCAACCTCCCCAACAGACAAAACAGACAAAGCAAACAGGGTGTGCTGGAGCAGTCTGGGGCCTTGGCAGGAGCAGTTTGATGCCTTGGCCATTAAGCTGCACCTCATGGTGACTGACAGGCACCTCAGAGTCTGGAACCTTAGTAAACAGGCTCAGAGTCTGCACTTGTCCCAGCTTCTCTATGTTTTCTCTAAGCTTGTCCCCTCAAGCGATTAGAATAACCACAGCACACCCTTGACTAGGGTATAAAAGGGGTACTGCCTAAGAATCAGGTGAGTTGGTTCTTAGCAGAGCAGCAGGCCTGGCAGTCAGGCCTTCCCACTGGACACGCCATCCAAGGATACTTCCGTGGATTGAGCGTTGGCCCCTTTTGCATGAGTGGTACCTTGTGCACACTGGTGTGGGAGTTTTCCCCTTGTTGAGTGAGTGTGTGCCCATTTTGGTTGATCTTCATTTAAGGTTTAGGAATTAATTGTGTAGTATTTATTTCCCAACAGCCATCTGAACTTGTATTTGGTCAGAAGGAGTGCTGGGCAACTTTGGTTGCAATAAACCCTATTTTGGATAGTGGCTGCTGTTTGCTTTGTGGGTGTCTCTGTGATAAAGTGTTATTGGTGCCATGCCCCAGATACATCCTAGTGCAGTTTTCCTTCAAAGAAAAGATGACAGCTTTGACAAAGGCCAGGAAGTGGGAATTACTCCTATTTATGTTGCTTTGGTGTGTTCACTGAAGAAAGAAGTTTCTTTCTGGGGCTGGGGGGACAACAGAAATGAAATTAATGTTTCTTGTAAATGTTACGCACTGGGGAGAGGTGAAGAGAAGTTCTTTGGAGGCTTGGATGAATGATGAAGTTATCATGAAGTAATCCAGAGGATGAATTGTATAGACAGTCTTATAGGCAGATCTAGATTTTTTTCATAAAGACAGTTTCTGATGTTAAAATGGTTTTTATCTTTTTTCTGCAGACTGGAAGATCTAAGAGTTTAGTTTGAACTTTATTCTATTACACTGTGAGTTATTGTAGTGGTTACCTTTTTCTTTACTACCTATTTTCCCATCATTATAGCAATGCCTGTGATAATTTTTGATCTAGTATTACTAGTTTTCAGAGAGTCTTTCTAAGAGCAATCAGACCTTTAGTACTAGTGGAAGTGGAAAAGATTTTTCCTGTTGTCCTCTGGACACAGAAATATGACAGCACCTACAAAAAGACAACATATAAATCATGAGCAAAATCTGAATTTGCTGAAGAGGGTTGTTACAGGCTCCTTAAGTTAGAACAACTTGATGTTTCTTTAGAGTGGAGACCCTGGAAATGCATTCAGTATGAAGAACTTAATGTGCCTGAGGTAGAGGATGACTTAGTGGAAGCCATGCATGGCTTTTTAACAGCTTTGCCAGGGAAAGGAAAAAAATCCAGTGGCTATATCTAAATGAGTTCTAGTGGTGACACAGGCAGTCTGCTCTCTTCTTTACGCACACAAGGGTAGAGAGTGCTAAGTTTGCATGCTTTAATTCAAAATCCTGCTTAAATAGAGTTTAACTGAGACCTTAACTCTCTTGACATTAGATGTAATTATTAGACAAAGCAAGTACTGTCTTTTATTAAACTAACTGGTAAAGCTGGAAAAAGTAAGCAAGCTCCTGGGCATACAAGGATTTTTCTGTTTTTTCTACCTCTCCTAGTGGAAAAAAAAAAAAAAGAAAAGTATTTTTCTCTTTCGAATTCAAACTTTTTCTTGTGTCCTTATATCACCACAACTCCATCAGCACTGAAGCATATGCACTATTAACTTGTATTGTATCTGTGCTATACAAACATATCATAAGAGATGGGTCTTGCTGGGAGAGGCTTCAGTCTTAATTCTGAACCAGACTCCACCACAAAGCCTAACAGAGGAGGGAGCACCAGGGAGAGATTACCAAAAGAGTGTGTTTGAGTAGGTCAGCTCTCCACAGAGCTCGTTTCAAGGAGGAAGCACGTGCTGGAGTACACTCCAGAAGTTGTGAGTAGATTCTCATCCTTGCTGGCAATCCTTTAAGGGCTTGATGGTAAAAAAGGCAGTTTTGAAGGATGGGTTATGACTGGAACTGCTGATACAATTTAAGAAGTTATGTGTTAACATCCAGTAGATGTGAGTTTCCAGTGCTAATCTGGTCTCTGCATCCTGTCAGAGACCTCTGGATGAGGAAAGGTTTGGGGAACCTGAGGAGTTCAGATGTAGGATCTGTGTTAGGCTCCTGAAGAAGGCAGAGCATACTTTAACAAAGAAAACCAGCACCAATGACATACAAACAAACAACAAAAAAACCCACAGAAAACAAACCAACCAAAAAAAACCCCAAACAAAACAAAAACCAACCAAGGAAAAAAAAAATTCCACAAACAAACAAGCAAACAAACAAATCAATCAAACAAAACCAACCAAACAAAACCACACACACACAAAACCAAAATGAAAACAACAAAAAAAAGAAACAAAACAAAACAGAAAACCAACCAAACAACACAAAAAACCCCACTACATTAAACAAACAGTTGGCACTGGGATTTTGAATAACCAGAAGACCTGAGAGGTTCATGTCTGATGTTAATGTGAAACTTTAGCTGGTGAGATGCTTGAGCCTCTCTCTCTCCTGCTCAGGTGGTAAAATAGGGCTGAGTCAGCTGGGATTTTCCACTTCAGCAGAATTTAAACTGGTGCAACTCATGTATAAGTGGTATCTGCACCATATCTGAATCCCTGATGTATCCTGGGTGCAACCAACAGCTGTGGCTGCCATGTCCTGTTCTCCAGAGATCCCTGGTCTTGTGGTGTGGTACCTGATAGAGAATGATGCAGATATCTCTGGGCAGTTAGAAAACCGTAACACTCAGTCCTTGCTGTAAAAATTAATCTGGTTTGCAAGAGTAAATTATTCACCTGCATTGTTCTGAGACCCTGTTTTCTAGAATAAAATGGAAACATAGGTATTGAATTTCAATGGACATACATATCTGCTAGAATGGGGGTCTAATATGTGATATTTAGAATGAGATTTGGAATAAGGGGATTACTTCTTTCAAAATACAAAGTTACATCCTCTCTACTGCCCTGTATTAGCCAATATCACCACCTAACTAAGCTTGGCAGAGCCTTTTGCGAGTATAAGATGTGTAGTGCTTGGCCTCAGAACTAGGTCTGTGTCTGAGGAGACAGTGATTTATATCAGGGTTCAAACCATGTGTAACCCATTTCTGTGAAATATTTATATTCTCAAGAAGAATTTTATCATGGGAGGAATTCCCAGCAGGTTAGGCACATATCTATGCAGGCTTCATTTTTCATCTCTGATTTAACTGGGTCTTTTCAGGAAGTGAGTAATTGCTACGCACTCATGATTTTTGCTTTCTCTTAGAATTACTAGTTTAACTGTTGCCTGCAAAGTTCTAACCTGAATCTGATAAAACAAGAACAAGTCTTGGACTAGAGATCAAACTAAATTTTTACTTTGTGTGATTCCTGGAATGATCTGCAATGCCTCCAACACCACAGCTGCTTAACTTAGTAGATGGAAACTTCTTTGAAGGCAGAGTAAAGTCTTCTAAACTCTGAGAAATTCAGACCTCATGGCCCCAGTAATGTTCCAGTGTTCTGGCAAACCATCCTTAATGACAGAGCAGCACTGGCAAGTCCTGCTGCAATGGATGTTCAGTCACTGCCTCTGAGCTGTCAGCCTTCTGGAGCGTGTGTTTGAGGGGAAGGTGCTCCCAGCTCAAACACTTCCAGCCTGTTGTACTCCCAGAGTTTTCACTTAGGGTTGAAGGGCTGAGGAAAGCCTTTTCAAGGCATTCTGCCTGCTACTTCTTGTCATCTGTAGTCTTGCTTATCTGATGGTTCCAGAAGGCCCTGAGACTGAGAAGTAGATGAGGCTATACTGCATGTGAATGATCTGACCCATGTCTGCTGGTCACTTAACTTTTCCCAGTTGGTTTTTTAAAATAGAACAAAACAACAATAAACAGAGCAATGGATAAATATGTAGGTGTTGCAGTAATTGTAATGTTTGCATGTAAAAATATTTCTAGTGGTATTCATACAGCATCTGGGGATCTTTTCTTCACCTTTCCAACCGTTTGCTCCAAACTGTACACTTTCATCTGAGATTATTGATTTCTTGGGGAAGGCTGTTTTGATCATGTGTTTCTTCTCTATCATTATCTCTTTTCTGGAAACATTTTCTGCCAACCATGATCACTCATAGTCATGAAAAAAGAGTAAAAACGAATGAAAATTGACATGTAGGCAAGATCCTAGAACTCCATCTAGACTGGTATTGCATTGCTATGTGGATCATGATTCTCACCAGTCACAATACTGTAGTGTAGTTTTGGTTTCCCAAGCTTACCTGTGTTACTAAAGGAGCTATAAGCCACAAGGCTGAACTAGGCAGAGAGCAGTCCACATCAATCTACTGCCTGTGTTTTTTTAAATGCAAAGCCTGTCCTGCTTTGCAGCAAAATAACTCATTTTTCATCTTTGAAGTGTTTTCAGGCCATTTCCTATTAGTTCCAGAAAGAGAGGAATCTTGGTAGCTCTATCTGAGAAAGAGAGGCTGAGGGACTTGCTTCAGGCCACAGAGGGAGCTGATATTGGGGCTAAAATCTCATTTCTGTCATTCCCATCAAAGGTTTTGAGCACCTGTATTGTACACTTGATTCCCACTTGACTCAGCATTATGGGGCCCCAAGAATAACTTAAAAACTATGTTGGTTTTTCTTTTTTTTTAAACAGAGCAATGTCTATGTTTGTTGCCCCACCTCCTCTCCAGCAGCACTACTGCAGGTTTCAGTGCTGCAGCAGTGGTGAGCATCCAAGGAGTGTGTCACACTCAGTGTTTCTTATAATGGCATCTCCCCACAAATGATAATTCAATAACTCTGTGTTCCAGTTATCTGATGGTGACAAAATTTTCAGAATCAAAGTTAGGGGGGATAATTAGGACTCTTGCTAATCATTCTGTGCATTTTTACTTTTTTTTTCCCTTCTCAATGAAATGAGATTTGCCTGGATTAATTATTACCTGCTATAAATAACCCCTGCGAATGGCAATCTGCATGGCGGAGGCAGAGGGTAGCTGTCATTTAATATATCACAGCTTTCCACGCACCTGTTCGCCCAATGCTGTTGCCATGGGAACTGCACTTTATAAGAGAAGCTCTGCATAATTAGCATAGATCGAGGTCTATATCAATCAGAATAATTTGGAGGAGTACGAAGAGCCCAAAGGAGAAAGCAAAGCTGCTTGTCTCTGCAGGGAAGGTATCAGACCTCTGCTGCGTGGTAAATAGTAAGGCAGTTACAGGAAGAATTCAGCAGAATTAGCAAATCTAGGGGAATGAAATTAGACAAAAGACAGAGAACTTTGTCCCCTTGGTTTTCATTATGAAACCCTCTTAGAACGGGCTTTGAAAAAATGAACCAATGAAAAAAAGATACTTGTGTAATTATCTCTTTGTCACAGACTAAGAAATTTTCTAGTGCCGTCAGGCTGAGTGTCTGGTGGTGATGCACAGCACCACTGTAATGCACAGTGGTACCTTTTGGACCCTCTGATTATATCAAGATAACAAATTAATTCTCTGAAACAGATAAGTATAGTACCTTATGTATTCCCATACTGCTGTTTCATAAGCACTTGTGCCTATAGTTCATGGCTTTCTGCTTAAACCTGCCCCATGCACAGCAAAGCTGCAGATGCAGTTATACAGCCCATGCATCATCTTAATCACAACACAGCAGATTCAAGTTCAAGCTGTTGTTCTATCCTTTGTTTTCTTCCTTCTTGTCAACTAGTGTCAGAAATATCACTTTAAAGAAAATGGCTTGATGGTTTTGTAGAATGCCTGGAATTGTTTTAAAAAAAGTTGGAAGAGCTGTATGTGTGTGTGTCCATGCACATGTAAGTCACTAAAGTGAGGGAATCTTCTGCTAATATTGGCTTGTCTGTGAGTCTCAGCTGGATGTGATAATGGTATCAGTGGAGTGACTCAAGTATGGGAGTT
The DNA here is from genome assembly GCA_027560015.1 of Chloroceryle amazona. NCBI lineage: Eukaryota > Metazoa > Chordata > Aves > Coraciiformes > Cerylidae > Chloroceryle > Chloroceryle amazona. The sequence continues at coordinate 45,044 of JANHFX010012154.1, read as the reverse complement.
GTCATAGGTTGTAGCTATATGGGAAGCAGTAATTTTGAATTCTTTCTAGCTCCAGTTTGAGTGCAAGTGTCAATGTAGTGTTACCTTTCTGTGTGGATGATAAACATCGATAACATGAGCCATCAAAAGGAAAACGTGATGAAGACTTGAAAATCTATTCTCTTTGGCATTAGCAATGACAGGAAATAGCTTTGAACACAATGAATATCCAGAGGTTATCCAGTGACAGGATTTCTGGTAAAAACGTCATGTGAGGGGTATATGGTCTTGGCTCTTGAAGGTGCAGTTTCTGAAATCCGTCCATATTTGAAGAATTTTTAGACCTTATACAACAGACAAATTACAGTTCTTGGTTGACACTGGAATGGCTTATGCTACTTCATTTAAATTATGTAAAATGACGATGGTAATCTGAGCAGCTCTGTAATGGTAATCTGTATTGATCATATTTTGAGGGGGGAAAAAAGGAACAAAAATCACAGATTGCTCTAGTTCATTTCCATAGTATTTTAGTCCATGTACTGAAGTCCTCACTTGACCTTAGGATTTTATTCATGCAGAAGCTTGTTGCTGAGTGCTGCACTGGAGTACGGACTGGAGAAAACTTCTTTGCTACATGTAAACAATAAATCTAGGCAAGAAGGTGAGGTGGTTCTTCAGCTCTCTTGATCCTTGGTACTGGGTGGAGGGGCTTCCATCTGATAGCAGATGGAGGGTGGACACTTCATGGGCACAAGCACAGACTTGGATGTGCCTATCACAGAGTGTAGAAAAGATGCCTCTCATGACTACTTCTGTGGAAAGACAGAACAGAGACTTGAGTCCTGGGTGCCACCGCTGCTGTCCTTTCAAGGCAGTTGTTCTTAGAAGAACAACTTAAGTCTCATGACAGCTTTTAGTTAAAAAGCGAAGTGCTTGAGGAGTTTAACTGATTCCAGGAAAAAGTTGCAATTGAGGGAAATCTTTTGGGTTGTAACTTTACATAGAGGCACCTACATTCAGCAGAAAACCCTGGTTTTAGGAGCAAATCTAGTTTTGAGTCATTATTTCATGTTAAGTATTATAGCTCTGAGAGTAATGATCCAACCTAAGTGCTTCCATAAATTCAATTAATTAAAATAATATTTCCTCTGGCCCCAAAAGTGACAGATCTCATCAACTACACGTTTGAAATTCTTAGATAAGTTTTGGGGTTTTATTGTTTTTCAAGCAGAAAAAAATGTTGCCTCAAGACTAGGAATGTATTTGGTACAATTTAGTCAATATTAGATGTGTTCTCATTGGAGTTTTTTCTCATTTTTGTTTTGTATAAAGGAGAGAACTAGGTCCTTAGCTCTAGTGCTGCAAATCCATTTATACCTGTACGGTAATGAATTAAAGCGAAAGGGAAAAATTTAGTCACAAGAGCTTATATAGTATGGGAATGTTTGAAAAGTAATCTTTGTACTACATTGAGATTGAAGGATGGCATAGTTGAGCAGTTAAAATTTTTTTCTTAGCCTATGTCATATTACTCTGTGATCTAGTAAAACAGCGTGCTAGATTTCTGCGCCTGCTACCGGTTTCTCAAAAAAAAATGAAAAGCTATCCATTTTGTCCTGTCTATTAAAAAGAGTGAAAAATGCATAAAAATCTTCTTTAAATACATTACCATCTATTTCTGTATGCACCACATAGATATCCAAGACAAGAGGATGAATAAAAAGTCTCTTGGTAGAAAGTGTTGAGCAACTGTGTGGAAATAAAGATTACCTTTTTTTGAAGTAGATGTTTTTAGTGTTTATGAAAAGGGCTGGCTAGTGACAGCAGGAAAAAAAATACTGTAGGTTTGAATTGTTTAATAACGAAAAAGCCCTCAGCTTGAGCAACTTCCCTGGCTGCAGCATTACTGGTACCTTAATGTATTTGTTGAGGTATCATCCTCCCTGGAAGATGAAATAAGAGTTTTCTTCCTCTCCCTGCACTTCTGTTTGGTGTTGGACGAGCCCATTAAAAAAAAAATAGAGTGAAAGCACTGATTTGTTTTCCTCGGTGCTTTCAAAAACATCTTTCACTGTGACAGATTTTAATCACTATCAGTACTAGTAATTTTCAGGTGAAATGAAAGCCTGTTATGAACATTTTCACTTCACCAAGACAGCCAATGTATTTGCTGTAAAAACATAAAAATCTCTAGGCTTAATTTCAATGTGTCTTGATAAAAACAAAGAGACTAGAAGAAAATTGTTGTACCTTTGAACTTACAGATCAGGGAAGGTGCTGAAACCTTCCCAGGTAGGAAAATGGGACCATATATCGTCTAGTCTGTGATAATGACAGCAACTGAGTTAGTACTTTTTGTAAATTCAGAAAACTTCAGTAAATCCAGAAAAAGTCATCCTCACACCAAGGAGATTGTGAACTATCTTTAATAAACACCAAGCGATGACGCAGGCATAACTGCAGGAAAAATCTTTAAAAGTTTGAGGATTAGCACCATGCATTTGGAGTTCTGGTTTTGCTCAAGAACTTCTTGGTCCAGTTGGTGCAAGGTGGGCCCAACACAGTAAGTTTTTTTCTGAAAGTGGGGATTATTTTGTTGTTGATTTTTGTGTTATAATTTCTGCACCTGAGACCTGCTGAAGCCTGTATGTCACTTTGGAGATAACTGTTGTCAGTTTGCCTTTATTTCCCTTGCCCTGCTTCCCTTTTCTTGCCTAACTTGTCCCCAGTCTTTCTGCTCTTATGGCTTGCTTTAACTCTTCCTCGTTCAGGGCTGGAGAGCTGGGATGGAAATGGAAAAGCAGGGAGACAGAATGTGATTTGTAAGCTTTACCTCTTTTGCAAAGCACATCGCATTAGCTCCATATCTTCATTATTTATATTTCAATAGTGTGTTGCATTAGTACACAGAGTTTTCAGCATGAACATGACACAAGGGACTTTTAGAAAACAATATGTAATTCAGTTATCTCATGTATATTCCAATATAAGGCATATTCTGGAGTTCAACTTTGTGGGGGAACGAGGGAGTGAGAAAAGAGGTCTATCCCCATTGCCCCAAAATACTGTTAACCACACTTAGTGGGTACATTTATTCTGCAAAGCGGCTCTGAGCCACTTAAGCCAGCAAAAGCAAAAGGATACAGAATATTCCTGTCTGGAAAAACAGGAAAAACCCCATCCATGTGAGACTGGCTTGAAGTGTCCCGTATCCTTACAAGGCTCTGATAACCCATTTCAAGTTGCTTGTGTTGGGCAAGCATCTGAACACAGATCTTGATGGACAGCAATGCATTATTAAAAAAAAATTCAAAAAAACCCAACCCAAACCACAACAAACCAAAACAAAAAAACCCAACCATAGTTATGGAATCACAGAATCACACAGAATGGTTTAGGTTAAGGGACCTTTCAAGGTCACCTAGTCCAACCCCCCTGCTGTGAGCAGGGACATCTGCAACCAGAGAAGATTGCTCAGAGCCTCATCCAACCTGACCTGGAATGGTTCCAGGGATGGGGCTTCTGCCACCTCTCTGGGCAATCTGGGCCACGGTCTCTCAATCCTCGGTGTAAAAAAATGTCTTCATTCTCTCTAGTCTAAATCTCCTTCTTTTTGTTTATAAGCATCACCCTTTGCCTTATCGCAACATGCCCTGCTAAAAAGTCTGTCCCCATCTTTCTGATAGGACCCTTGAACTACTGAAAGGCCACAATAAGATCTCTCTAGACCATGTCACTAAGCTCCACATCCAATGTTTCCTTAAACACCTACAGGGATGGTGACTCCACCACCTCCCTGGGCAGTCCATTCCAGTGTCTAATCACCCTTCCCTTGAGGAAGTGCTTCCTAAGATCCAACCTAAACCTCCCCTGGTGCAGATTCAGGCCATGCCCTCTCACCCCGTCACCAATTGCCTGGGAGAAGAGCCCGACCCCCACCTGACTACACCTTCCTTTCAGGTTGCTGTAGAGAGTGATAAGGTCCCCCCTGAGTCTTCTCTTCTCCAAGCTGAACAACCCCAGCTCCCTCAGCCTCTCCTCATAAGA
>JANHFX010012154.1:30178-40915 GCA_027560015.1 Chloroceryle amazona | reverse complement strand
CCTTCATAATTTCATTCTTGAAGTAAGCCCAGCCTTCTCAGGCCCCTTTGCTTTTGAGGGCTGCTTTCCAAGGGACTTGCCAAACCAGCGTCCTGAGTAGACCAAAGTCATCCCTCCAGAAGTCCAAGGTAGAGGTTAATGATGGTGCAAGAAAAAAAAAAGCATTCTAAACCTTCCCTTTGAAGCTCTGGGGGTCTTTAGAGATTTGTAGATGGCAGGGGCTGCTTATGTTGCTTAACTGTGTCTTCTGCTACTGGCACAGCAGCACCTTGCTATTATAGTTAATGCGTCAGATTCTCTCTTTCTATCCCCATTTGGCTGCCCATGGAAGTTATTTACAACCTCAGCAGAAAGATCAAACAATGCTGTGATAACTGGCCCCTATCGACACTCAGGTTTCCAGGTCTGTAAGACAAATGTCGCTTCTGGCTCGCAGCATCCTGTGTGCTGTGCATTTTGACGCAGATTTTTATTACCTGGTAGGTGGCTTGGGAGTCACGGATGGGGGGAGGGGAGAAAAGGCTGAGATCAATAACGGAGAATGATCAAGTAACATCAGAGAAGGGTCAGCAGGCAGCAGTTGTGGAAGTTGCCCCTTGACATGACTCTCGGGGGAGGTGTGGGGGAGTGCTTTGATTTCTGAAAAGCATCATGCTATGTTCAGAGTGCCTAATTATAGCTGTTGCTGTGGCCAGCTAAAATAACAGAGGGCTTTGAACAAGGGTGAGGAATAACTACATTTTGTTCTGGTTGTTGATGTTGCTGCCATCTCTTCTGGCTTGCCCTGGGCTCTGCTGGCCTGGGTCCCCTAAAATACAGGTTCTGTCTTTTCCTAGTGCCACAGGGTTGGGAGAGACTCTCCTGTCTTACATGAGATTGACTGCAGCCATTTTATTCCTGACATGGTCTTATTCTATCTGCTTTTAAACCTCCAGTGTCTCCTTCCCTTAATATGCTCACTTCCCTGTTGTCAACCAGTTCTGCCACTGGAGATGTTTCAACATAGGATTAACTTTTCCAGTTCAAAAAGGCAAGTGGCTAAGACTTTGGGCAAAGGATGTGGGCTGCTATTGTGCTTTTATTCTACTATTCTTCTTCCAGGATCAGAGAAGTCCTGCTTTCTGCAGTGAGACCTGAAGATACTCTTGTTTGATTTCAATGAGGAAGCTTTAAAAAAAAAAAAGAAATCTCACAGTTTTGCTCTGGTTGCACAAACAGGGCTATGACAGGGAAGGGCATTGTCAAAGTTTCAAACAGAGCTCACTAGTAGATTTAGCAACGTCTTCATTTTATCTTGGTTTGCGTCTCCTTGGAATTAGATGAGCAGCAGATTCTGCAGTTTTCTTCCAGCACAATCCAGGAAGATGTCTGTAAGCAAGTTCTGTATTATAGTCCCTATTTATATCTGTAATTAAAGAAATAAGTGTCATAGTTATCTTTCTAATTTCATAATTACCTCTTTGAAATAATAGACCCATTCCAGGTGTTTTCTAAAATAAAACAGCTAGGGAAATTAATTTCAATTAGAAAGGAAAAAATACAAACTGGAGTTTTATAAAACCTAAAAATCTTAAGATCACAATGACAAGATAAAGCCCAACCAAACCCAACATGCTTTTCTTGGAGGGTACTTCATTTAGGTAATTAAATCTGTGCAGTGTGAATGAACCACTGGCAGCAGTGCCCTTTATCAAATGACATTTAGAGCACATTAATCTGCTGAATTCTGAGACTCCCCAGCAGCTTAAAACACATCTGGAAGCAAAAAAAAAAATCAGTGAATTCTTAATGGGAATGAACAATCTTTTGGTATGTAGCACAGATGCTCTAGGCTTTCTCACTGGGAAGATTTAGTAAAGTTCAGAGAAACCTGAGCAGTGTACATGTAAATGAATAAGCAATCACAGGTTTATCACGTGTGGATGTTGGAGTTCAGAAGAAAAGTGTTTCACCCAAAAGAGAATGAGAGAGCCCACAAAGGAATGTTCTTATTTCAACCACTGATTTCTCTTCTTTCTCCTTAATCTTTCTTACAGCACCTTTTGTGTTGTCCGTGACCACTGCAAATCCTATTTTCTTCCTGAGACAGGGTTGCAGGGGGAAACTGTTTGATGTGGGATATATGTAAAGGAGCTCTCGGAGAGCTGCCAAAGCTGGCAGATTTTAGGAGAAGGTCATGCTTGTTAAAGCTCCAAGTCTAAAGGTGAATTCTGCAGCAGGGCCACTTTTCTTCTCCAGCTTTTAAGCAAGCCCAAAAAATGATCACTGGAACAGACCTCATGAGAACAGATATGGCCTGAAAATGTGTCTGTTTCTATTACTCTTGCAAGGTTGCTGCCCCTGTAAGGAATTTCATCAGCAGGGTACAGTAGCCCCAACTATCTTGCAGGCCCCATTAAGCTATTTCAGTTTTCAAAGTGTCAATGTTTTTGGTTTTGCTTTTTGCCCCCCCCTAAGCTTTCATGTATTGACGCAGCCCTGCTGGGGTGTGGGGTGTGGAGGGTTCTTGATGAAGTATCCGGTTTAACCAACTTCTTGATACAAGTGAGGGGCTCAGTTAGCGCCTTTAAACTGCTGCGTCATTTTGTTAAAGTGGACCGGCCATCTCTTCTTCACTGGTCATATCCCTAAAGTCCTTGACTTTGTCTTGAGTAAGAATTAAAATTGTTCTCAACCAGCATAGGAAAGTCCTATAGCAGAGGGTGAAAATGAACAGGAAAGTTCACTTTACCTCTTTAGAGGTAAAATACAGTCTTGGGGATACTCTGTGTCTGAAAGTATGTACTTTGAGGCTTAGAGTGACCTTAGAGCTGCATGTTACGTTAGCCACGTGCTAGCTGCATTTCAGGGTAAGATCTAGCACACATCACCCTTTCTCACCATCCCCACCACCTTAACTGAATGACTGTTTCCAATTGCAACAATTCCTTTTAATTAAGTATCAGTTCTTTCCCTAATAACATGGGACTACAAACTCCCAAGGAGGTCCTGGGTGGACATTGGGAGGGGATGGAATGAAAAAATCACCAGGATTCAGTCACAGAAAGGGAGTATTTCAAATGGTGAGTGGGATTACATCTTGGAAGAACAGAAACAAGGCATTTAGGATGTCTTTGAAATTAGTGTTTCAAAAAGCATTTGCCTTCTAGAGAGAATATTCTTTGAACATCGCAAAATATAAGTCAATTTGCCTTGGATGTATTTTTCATAATTGTTCTCTTTCTTTGTGTTAATAACTAAGGCTATTGCTGCTTAAGTACTTCATCCCTGACAGCCTGTCTCTTTCTCTCTCCTCGATCCTGCAGTGAAGTCATAATACTGCATTTTTTTGGGTGATAGTATGATCATTTCCATGGCAACAGACTGATGTCCAAAGTACGGGATCATGACTCTAGTGTGGGATTAAGCAAGAGGAAATAAAGTCCTTATTAAAATGCTCTTTGTCAATAAGAAAAGGGATTTACATATGAAAAAAAAAATCTGTTAATTTTATTGTGCATTTCCTTCAACTGAGCATAAATGCAAATGAAAAGTACTTATTTTAAGGAGCTGCGTGTTTTTTACTTGTTTGTGTGAATTAGTAAAATGTTGGTTTGGAAGGAAACATGAGTTAAAGAACTGCAGCTATAATACATAACCCCCCCAAAAAAAACTTACTTAAAATCCTGATGGTAAATATTTTTTTGAAACAGACAAGTGCTTTCTAATACCAATACACCTAGATAAGAGCAATGACCATGAAAGGTTGCTTGGCAGACCTTCCCCAGGAAAGGTTACTTTTGTGGTTTGTTTGTAGGCCCCTTGGGAACTTTCATACCCGCTCCAACTGTGGATATGCTCCATTAGGCTCCCCTAGTCAGGATATTTCTCTCAAGACCTTGAGACATCCCTAACAGTCGTTCTGTCTTCAGCCAGCCACACCAGGTAAAATAAAACACAGCCCCAGAGACTTTTTCTGCAAAGCCTTGTGTGTGCTTTGCAGAGAGCACCACTTCCAGCCCTACTTTGGAATTCCCTGAACCCAAAAGATATTTTTGGGGGTATCACAAAGACCAGACAATGTTAAAGAAGCCCATCTGCTATTGGCAGTCCAGAAGCACCAAACTTACTTCTACGTTTGTGTTGTGTGTTCCCCTTTCCAAGAGCTGGGGCTAGCTTGGAGAGGACACTGCACAAATAGTTTCTAGATATTTCCAAATAGGAAGGACTGAAAGTGGCAGAGATTGAGACATAAACGTTGGATTGTAGTCTTTTAATTTTGCAGCTGTAGCTTGTTTTGAATAGAAGAAACTAACCCTGATATACTGCTTTGAGTAACCTTGGTTTGTATAGGTAAGAGGGACTAACTATGAGCTAAGTGGGAACAGAGAAGAGTCTCCAGAGATAAGCCAGATCATGCCAGTTCTGCAGTTGCTAGCTCAGCAGAGCCTTTCATTCTGAGCCAAAGGTAAAAATACATTGCGAGGAAGACTGTGGGCCTTCCTCCATGACCACCAGACAGCAATGTGCAGGCACCAGTGGGAGGAGACATGATAATGAGTTCCCAGAAATATTTCTAATAGCCACACCCATTCCCGGAATTAATTGTAATAACCCCTCCTTTGCCAATGAATATGTATGTTTCTCATTATAAATAATTTCTTGCTTTGAAGTACAGCGTGCAAGCTCAGAGGAGTGATCCCCCTTGCACCTGGTGCTGTAATAAACATGTCTAGATATAATCTATCTCAGGTTGTAGAGTTTGATTCTGCACGTCAAGATGAGGAATGGTGATGTACGGAGGGATGAGTTTATAGCATGAGTCCCAACCTGTCCCATACTGTCATATCTTGAGGAGCCATCGTTTATCAGCCTGCATTACTCTGAACCCTCTTTCTGACTTTTGCCAGCAGACTAACATGTCAGATTCTCCTCTGACTTACACTGAGACGTGTCAGAAGTGCTCCCTCTGAGGCCAATATATTGGTGTAAATGAGAAGAGAATCAAGCAGCGGGTAAAGACAGTTGTAGGCTTCAGGATCTGTTCTCCCTTCAGTGCATGCTGTGATTTATGCACAGAACTCCTATTAGCAACAGTGAGAGAAGAGAGACTTAGGTTGCTAAACAGCATCTTTTTTCCTCAGCTGCCTGAAGCTACTCAGCATAAGCCTGTTGTGAAAGTGATTGGAGATGTAGGGGAAGGAATGCCAAAGAGAAATAAGGAAAACAAAACTAATCCTAAACTAAGCAACTGTAGGAATTGGGGGGGGGGGGGTGTGCGCTGTGGTTTTTTGGAAGTTGGAAAAGCTGGCATTGCTTCTCTGCTCATTTCCTTCACTACAGTTTGCCTTTAACAGCAGACCTCTATGACAGTGCAGCTGTTGGTTTTGCTCTACTGCAAACCAGGTTTTGCTCCTTTTTTCCTTTTAACAGAAGTGTAACTTTTGATCTGGTTACCAGCTTCAGAGCCATTACAATTAAGACAAGCTTTTTTTTCTCTTCTTCCTTCTCTACAATGTCTTCTAAATTTCCAAGTCATCAGTTTAGTCTCTTGCAGTGAGATGTATGCACAAGCTATTCCTTGTTACTTTAGCATAGAATCTACCTATCCTGCTATTATCTAAGTCAAGGAATTGCAGCAAGAGTTCATCTTTATTAAGCAAAAGCACATAGGACCCACACAGGCTCTATATTTGCACTGTTCTCATGCTTACCATTTCCTTTATTGATTTGCCTGTCTAAATGAGTACTTCTAAACTCTGTGGGTGTTTTCCAATTAGATAAAAGGCAATTCATGTTGCCCTGCTGCAGCTCTAACAGCCCTAACCAGGAGAGTGCATTGAGAACTTCTCAGCAGAACAACCTAGTTTAATCAAGGCGGCCCCCTTCAGTGCTACTTCATCTGCAGGACATCTCTCCTCACATGTGATGATTCTTTTATTGGAACTTCAAAGGAATGGGCTGCGGCTACACTAACAGCTGTGGCTACACTTTATGGGCCAGCTAGGTGGTTCGGAGGGAAGATACATGAGCTTCCATCTCTCAGGCTGTTTTGTGAAAGTGCTGCTTCTCCAGTAACAACCTAGGTGTGATGCATGCAGAGCTCAGCACCTTGTTTCCGTAAGAGTTGCCAGCAGCATCGCCTTTTCCAGATCATAGACTGGTTTGAGTTGGAAGATATCTTTACCTGTAAGTTTACCTGTTTCCACCCCCCACCCTCCTGCCACGGGCAGTGACATCTTCAAATAGATCAGGTTGGTCAAAGCCCTTTCCAACCTGTCCTTGAATGCTTCCAGGGAGAGGGCATCCACAACCTCCCTGAGTAACCTCTTCCAGTGCCTCACCACCCTCACAGTAAAGAATTTTCTTCCTATTATGTAAATCTCCCCTTCTTCAATTTGAAACCATTACCCCTTGTCTTATCACTACACTCCCTGATAAGGACAGTCTCTCCACATCTTTCCTGTAGGCCCCCTTTAAGTACTGGAATGCCATTATGTGGTTTCCCCTGGAGTCTTCTGCAGGCTGAACACTAACTCTCTCAGGCTGTCCTCACAGCAGAGGGGATCCAGCCTCCTGATCATCTTTGTGGCCTCCTTGAGCAGGTCCAGTGCTTGTACATTGCCTATGCAGAGCAGCCAGAGGAAGCATGCTGTGAGGCCAGAAATTCTGTGTGTGATTTTTTTTGAGCAAATTCTTTTAACTTTTCTTGGGCTTGAAGCAAGAGAACTGGTCCTTCTTGCTTCAGAGACTACTAATGCTCTTGCTGCAACAGCATGAAGCTGCAGTGCAGGGTGCTGGGGTAGGCTGCCTGTAAGAGATGACTGGGACTCTGTGGTTTGGAGCTCAGCTGGTATGTTCTAGCATGGGGCAATGTGCACAGAGCTAAGAAACTTGCCAGAACCTTGTGTAGCTCACCAAAACTAATTGTTGGAATCCACTGTACTCACAAGATGCAGCTTCATCACCCTTACGGTGTAAAGAAGTGAGTCACTGCAGAAGGTAAGGTGCTTTCTTTGCATAGCATTGCTGTTTTTTCATCATTAGCAGGAAGTTCTCCCAGCAGTGGTTCTCCCCCCCTTGCCACGCATAACATCCAGGCTGAGGGCTGCAGCAGCTCTGCAGTTTGCTCCCCTGCATCCCCTTTTTAAAGCACATTAACTGGCCTCTTTTCAAAGTCTCATTACTGCTGCCCTTGTTCACAAAGCTAATCCTTCCATCATGTATGATGCCCCTTAGGTGGGACATTTCCAGGCCACAGCTCTTAATCCTCAGAGGCACTGCAGTTTTCAGAGGAAATGGTGTTGAGATATGGCTGGCAAACGTTGTTTGTTGGGAGTGTTTAAAGCACACTGTCAGTGAGAAAAATACACAGCAGTTTGTCCTCTAACCCCCTGGCCAACCTGGAGCTTTGCATAGCCAGTGCATTAATGCCACCTGGCTGCTGTAAAGCAGAATGGGAGATGGCTCTGTTCCACGTGCCTTGCTTTTGGGGTGTTACTGGCCATGCTGATCTGCATCTGTCTTCTCTAGCCTGCTTATTTTTCCATTACACTTGTAGGAACTCAATTATATTGGAGGCTTCTATCTGCCGCTTTCCAGTTTGGGTAAAATCAGCCATAAGATGAGGGAACACTTTGCAAATGTACACATTTTCTGGACAGACAGCATGAATGTATAAGTATCATTATTAGAAGGTGAGGTTAAGACTTAATAATAAAATGCCTGGAAGTTTACAATGTGACTCTCCTTGTCTTAAACATCATCATATAATATTATACTTGTCTAAAAATCATGATACAAAATTCCTGTGAGGAAAAATGAGGAAAAAGCCCTCAAATAATCATAGTAAATGGCATTTTTAACTCTTATGGAGTGTAAGCAGAGAAGGAGATACTGAACACCAAAAAATAAAATGAGTAATATCTTACCCATTTCTCACATTGAGAAAAACTTAACTATATGTTAAGAGCAAAAAATAATAGATGAGTTGAAAAATCTTTGATGGCATTTTACATTTATTTCTTTCCAAAATTTGAGGCAGATGTGGGGTTTTTTAAATTTTTTGTTTGTTTGTTTTTTGTGTTTTTTTTTTGTTGTTGTTGTTGTTTTTTGTTTTTTGTTTTTTTTTTCTTTTTCAAAATGTGTTTGAATGCCTCCATCTGTAAATCTCACAAGTGTACTGGAGGACTTTATTAATTTTCAGGATTCTTTAACCTTGCTTTACATCATCTGAGAGATGCAGGTTTACACCGGAATGTGCAATCACAGAACAAGCCCTGCATCAGAGGGCAAGATGAATAGAATTAAGGTTGCTATGGGTACTTTGCTTTAGAATTTCTTCACTTTTGAGTTTAAAGACTAAACATAAAAATCCCAGTAATTTTTGGCTTTTGTAGTTTAGTACTGAATACACAAATTAACAGCTTACTCATGGCTGCAAGTGTAGCTATTACTGTCTAATATATAATTCCCGGTATGCAGACGAGCTTTGTTTTTTCCCTTGTTCTCTAAGTTTTTAATTGCCTGGTGTTTTGCAGTACAACATAAAGAGCAGGTGTTCACAAATGATGTAGAAATAATAATAAAAAAAAAAAAAAGAGAAACAGGTTATCTTTTAACTGAGAAATTTCCTCTGACGTTTGGGCAAATGGAAAGAAGATGAAACAAAGACCTGTGTTGAGCTAGGGATTTCGTGGATACTAGTGTAGGGTATGAAAAAAAAAATAAATCAGAAGTAGGCTGTGAATAAATACATGTAAATGGCATTGATTCATTGATTTGTTCAGCCTGGAGAAGAGAAGGCTTTTGGGGAAGCCTTCTTGTGTTCTTTCAGTACTTAAAGGGGGCCGGTCAGAAAGATGGGGACAATCTTTTTAGCAGGACCTGTTATGACAGAACAAGGCGTGATGGTTTGTTTTAAACTAAAAGACAGAGATTAATACTAGAGAGAAGCAATAATATATGTATTTTTTTAATGATGACGGTGGTTAAAGGCCCTGGACCAGGTTGCCCAGAGAGGTGGTAGAAGTTCCATCTCTGGAAACATTCCAGGTGAAGTTGTCTGGGGCTCTGAGCAACCTGCTCTAGTTGCAGATGTCCCTGCTCTCTGCAGTGGGCTCAGATGAGAGGAACTTTAAAGGTCCCTTCCAACCCAAAGTATTCAATGAATTGGAAAATATCAAATCAGAGAGCATTTTTTCTCCCTTATTCGAACTTGTGAAAGCAGCCTGTTGCTGTAAGGAGGTTAGCTGATTCTAGCTGGAAAGTTTAATCAGAAACTTGTGTGGGATCTGTTTGATGTTCACACCAGCACCTGCAGAGGTACAGCAGATGATGTGCCACTCTTCCCCATGGCAGTACTGGTTTGTTGCCCTGGTTTTAAAGAACCTGATTTTGAAGAACCTAAAAGATAACCTTGCACCAGCCAAGCAGATGGATGTGATTGTTCCCCACAAGGTATTCAAATGTTTTGTTGCAATTGATTCAAGTGGTGAAGCTTTTGTTACTTGCCTTGGGAGGCATATTTAAAAATATAATAGACATCCTTGTTGAAAAGTGTTTCCTGATATGCAGCTTGCACTTTCCCTGGTTTAATTACTACTGCCATTTTGCAGTTACCATTGCTAATTACCATTGCCGTGTTAATTTTTAAAGCAATATAGTGAGTTCTGAAGTAAGCTGGCATTTCGGATTCTGACAAGTACAACTGGATGAATGCTCATCCTGTGAGAAACTCTCCAAGAAAATACAGCGTTCCATTATAAATCAAAGTAAAGCATTGAGATGTAAAAATTTAATCTGAAATGAGTTTTGAGTAAAAACCTCCAACCACTTGAAATATCTTATTTTGTTTGAAGTTTGACATTCTTTTAAAGAATTTAATTTGACTTTTGAAAATACTCATTTTAGTTGTCTGTCTTTGCATGTTAACTTTTTTTTTAAATAGCCTCTGTTCTTGCAGTAAGAGAAACACGTTCCTCTCTGGCCAATGTGTCCCTTGATTCAGATGTGTGATATTTCATCCTTTGGAGCATAGAGTTATTTTCCCCACTATCCCTGGGGCACCTGAGGGACTGGGACCCCTGCCTCCAAGACAGTCACTGGCAGAATTACTTTTCATCCAAGCCTCAGATCTGACTCCCTGACTTCAGAGAAGCCCCTCTGCTGTTCAGCCAAAAATCCAGGGAGCCCAAGTAATCCTCACTGCTGTGGTGCTGGAGAAATCTGCCTGGAATAACCTGTAACTGCCCAAGTCCCATAAACAGCTAGTTTTTTATCCAGTAACTTCCCATTGAAAACTATTTTGTTGGGGAAAACATTCTGAGCAGGTGTAGGTAGAGTTTCTGTGTGAGTGAGCAGAGAAATGATGGTTATGTTGGAGCACTGCTGGCAGGACTGAATTCCTTCTGGTTACTGGAAATACATTGATATGCTGTTCTGCCTCCTCTTGTCTTGCGAGATGTTCAGGGGATAACTTTTTAAATGGTAATGGCCGCACATGTTAGAAGATGTGCCTTGAGATGAGATGGATTTTATATACTCCAGTCTGCAAATGCAACACTGGTGGTATGAGTTGGTGAGAGTTATTTTTGATAGAGTTTAGTGGTTATTTCAGCTTCAGTGCATTTTAATCATGTTTCCTCTATTGAACATCACAAATACTTCTGTTCTTCACTAGGGTAGCTTGCTTCCCGTCTCTCCTCCCCCCCCACCCTACCCTCCTCGTCTCCCTCCCAGGACCGCTATGACATTTCT
>JANHFX010012154.1:19461-30168 GCA_027560015.1 Chloroceryle amazona | reverse complement strand
TGCCCCACGAGCATCTATTACTTTTACCCCTTTCTATCACACCACAAACCCCTCGTGTTCCCTATGCATGGTTTCTCCCCCCCCCCCCCCCCCCCCCCCCTTTGTGGCTCTCAAAACCAAAACAGAGCAATAGAATTATTTCAATTCATCTGTATGTTTGTGTATCTCTGCTCTTCACCGAAAGGACAACATTTTAAAATCCATCTTTTGGGGGGAACATTTGCTGTTATACTAGCTGGCTGATATTGTTCAGTGTCTGTAAAATTGAAGTCTGCTGGTGTGTTTAATGGTGAAAGAACATTTACTAGTGGGAAGGGAACCTGTACACAGAGTTGCTGGAAGGTTTTGCAGTTTCTAGCCAAACCAAAACAGGAGTGGGTAAATTTGAATAGAGGAGCCAGAAATCTCGGTAGAATTAGCAGTGCTCAGATCACAATCTGGTAGCAGTAGCTTGAAAATTCTCCTCCTGATTCTCTCCCTGATGTACATTTTAGTCTGGGGCAAGGCATTCACTCTGTCTCTAGCTTCAATTTTCCTGAAGGTGATGTTTGCAATGATTAAGAGGATGAATGTTATGCTAATGCAAATGGTGCAGTGGTGGTGTTTAGGGTTTTGTGTTGTTTTTTCTTTTGAGGGGGTGGTGTTGTTATTTTTCCTCACAGATTTAGAATGAATATAAAGCAGGTTTATTTTTTAGCAATTTTTCTGAGAACTGATTGATGTAAGAGTTTACGTTAGTAGCCTGCCTTCCCTGGGGTAGATGTGCTTATTCTATTTTTAGGGTAATTTAGTGTCTTTTGCCAGTATACAGCAAGAGTTCATGTGAATAGAGGACGAATTCTGCGGAAGAAAGTTTGGAAGAGAAGGTTGTGAATTGTATCAGTGAAGGATATTCTCAAGTAATAATCACAGTACTCTGCTCTGTTGTCTCCTGTTTTTTTTTCCTGTAGAAGCAGTAGTGGGATTCCTTCCTGGATGGCAAAGTAAAACCACCAAACCTTCACGATGTGGGAACAAACCGTGTTTGTAGCAGTGGGGTCTCACCAGGGGCTTTAATGGAAATTTTTGAGTGAGCCAGTCAGGGAAGGCAGTGAGGATTCAGAAATTTTAAAAGGAAAACAAAAACTAAGGAGAAAAAAGTCTGTATAAAGAAGATGAGAGGAGCTTTTTTAGCTGTAGAACACGCCTAAGGCTTTGTTGTCCTGGTGGACTCTTAAAGTGGTCTGCAAATAGTGTATTTAAAAACGTGTAAAACAGTAAACATAAAAGGTAAGGAGCTGGCAACAAGAGACATCTGGACATCTGTCTGCCAAGGCTCAAACAGGCAGTGCCAACCAGAAGGAAAATAGAGCTTTGTGGGAGATCACATGTGCTACTGCATGCTCTGCTGACCTCAAACTCCTCCTCACCTCTTCTTATGGGAATGCCATTTTGGCATTGTCTACTGGAAATCTCCAGCTATTTTCACTGTTACACTTTTCTTACCTTTTCCCCTTTGGTGTAACCTTTTTTATAAAGTTGCTTAAATTCTCTGTCTGCCGTGAAGGGGAAGATTTGAAGTAAAATCCCAGTGTAGGTTCTGGTTCTTTAATTCTACATAAGGGAAAACAGCTGGAGTGTAAGAGCCTTATGGAGAGGGGACTGATCTGCAGTGCTAGGGCAGGAGGAGTAAGAGGCGCTCCAGTGAAAATGGCTGAGTTTTTAATGGGGAAAAGGATCTTTGCACAAGAGTTATGGAAGAAGAAATAGCTTCGAGTTGTGCAGGGGAGGTTTAGATGTGAACAATTTCTTCCGCGTTGTCAAGGCCATCCCAGGCTATCCAGAGCAGTAGTGGAGTCCCCATCCCTGGAGGGGTTTCAAAGCCATGGAGATGTGGTGCTGAGGGACATGGTTTAGTGGTGACCTGGCAGTGCTGGGTTAACGGTTGAACTCGATATGCTTAAAGGTCTCTTCCAACCTAAATGATTCTATGATCCTATGATCTTACTGTTACGTTAATGTTTCTTTTGGGTGCCTCTTGTCTCCTATGAATATCTAACCACAGGCTATCTTGAACTGTTTTGAATTTGAGGCAAAGTTTTATCTTTGACAACAAATTGAGATTATTTCCATAACAACAGGGTCTGTATTTATTGGCATATGTACACTAAATAAAACAAAATAAGCCTTGTTATGTAAACATTCTTTAGAGGATTATTCCATTTAGTTGAAACTTCCAGTTCTCTAATGAAGATAGATTTGAAACATCCATTTCAGTGATTTCTGTATGCAGTATATATATATATATATATATGTATCCTTTGTGCCTGGCTCCCTCTGGAGCTTTACCTTACTAAATACCCCAAACCTTAAAGTCCTTTTAAAGCTTTTAATCAAAATCATCAAGCAAAGAAATGAAATAAAGGTATTGTTTCTGTCACTGCAGCATTTAGTACAAATCTGTTCTTCTTGTCTGTTAGATACATGACCAGAGTTTCACCATATTATGTCAGCTGAGGAAAGGAGCCATTAAAATTAATGTCTAGTTGGACATTAAAAGAGCCTTGTGTGAAAACTACACCACACAGCACAAGAATAATTAATTACAGTACTTTGAAGAAGCAAAGTGCCATGTAAATCCCAAGCATTCATCACACCATTTAGAGTCTGATGGCTAATAACAGATTTGATTTTGCTTTCAATGAATCATCATCAAAGGAAATTTTGTTTCTCTGAATATTTTCACTCTCTTCCATATGTGTTTTATTGGAGTGTGAGCACACACAACAGAGAAACATTTAATTCATTACAATCATACTCTGACAGTATTGGTGCAGATGCTTTCAGTGCTTTCTCCTGAGAAATTGTAGATAATATTGGACAGAATTGCATGTCTCAAACGTATTTGATGCTGAGACGTTTACCAACTTCTTTATTAAAACAAAGTATGCAGTAATATTGATGTTGGTTTTATCAGGGGAAGACAATAAAAGTCGTATTTCCTTGAATTGTGTTATTATTTTTCAAGAACTTACAAATAACATTATTCTGAGGAGTATTTTCTGTTTTCTTTTTAAAAAAATAAGCTTTAACCAGCTGCATTTTCCTTTTGTTAAGGAGCAATTCTGATTGATATCAGTAACCAAATCCAGATGATGTACTTTAATATTAATCAGTGATATGTATACTGTGCTGTCTTGACATGAGCAGAGTCATGAGGGGCATCTTGTGCCCTTGGTTTACAGGCAGTTAGGTGGTAGAGGGATTTCTCACATTCTTTCTGTAATGAGTTGGCATCTGTCCCTGTAAAGCTGTCCTGGTAATAAGTGATTCTTTTCCTGCAGATTTTGGGGAAGGAAACCAAGATGTGTAGCTCTGAAAACAACAACAACCCTAAAAATACCCAGCGCCCCAAACATAGCAATTTTTATTTTTTTTTAGTAGTAGTAGCAGAAGTTTGTTTGTCCTTTGTGAATGACCCACAGTGCACTGACACGGCTGTCCTGTCTGTGCTTAAGGTGCTCTCATCCTGACCTGTTGCTCAGGTCCCTATCACACCTCATCATATGGTCTGTTTTTCTCTTGGCACGGCTGACTTTTCAGAGGTGAGAATGTCGTTGATGCTCATACAGTTGAGAGTTTCTGTAAAGCAGTGTCTGTCTGCTCCAAGTGCCTATTCTATTATACTAAAGTTCATCTGAAGAAGTAGCAAGATACAGTGGAGAAAATCATCATATCAAGTGTTGTGACTATGGCCCTACCAAAGCAATAAATTCTGCTGAGACTGGTGAAGCGTGAATTTTGTAGAATTACAGACTGGGAGGGGTTGGAAGGGACCTCTGGAGATCATCTCGTCCAACATCCAGAGCATGGTTGCCCAGTACTGCATTGTCCAGGTGGGTTTGGAATCTCTCCAGAGAAGGAGACTCCACAAGGTCAGGTTTGGGGCATGGGTCACACAGGCATTTCTGCACCAGGTTTCCTCTCCTGGGTGCAGTCACTTTCCTCTGTAGTAGGAAGTGAAAGGGGCTTCAGCCTGGCAGTGACCATGTGGCCACAGTCTCACAAGGCTGATGCTTTGGATTTAAAATCAAAGTGCCTTCCCTGGGTGAACAGAGAGGTGCAGCAGGAGTTGGATTGCAGTAGAGGTGCAAGAGTAAAAGGGGTGGGTACTGGATCAGAGATACTAGTAAATTAATCTTCTGGGCATCTGGCCAGATCCCTTAAGTGGGAAAAGGTCTCATTTTACCTTGGTGGCAGCCCCAACAGCTTGAGGTAGGCAGCTGCTGTCAGCACTCTGAGATGCCCCCTGCTCTGCTTTGCTGAGTGGGTCTCAGGTGTTTTATGAACAGATGAAACTCAAGATTTGCCTTGGTCATATATTGCTAACAAGGGCCCTTTTCCTTTGTCTACTGGAGCTGCTGCTGCTGGCCAAACCTGGCAGGGGACCCAGCTGGTTATGCAGGAATGGGAAACGATATTCTGAGATGGATCTGAAAGGCAGAGAAATGCAAGGGAGGGGTGAATGTAACTGTGTGGGCTTATCTGTTTACTATTTGTAGTATGAGGCTGATCAGGAGGCTTTTTTGAAACCGAGGTGGCTTAAGCAAAGCTGGTGAATTGAATGTATGATGTTAGCTCAGGCTGTAGTCCATCTGTTTTTCTGAGGTTTGTTTAAATAAGGGCAGTGCGTGTAATTTTTGTTTGTCTTCTGAAAACTCTACTGAAAACTAACTGAAAGTTGTGTGATTATGCTGTGTCTGCTGCTATGCCTTTTTTTCCTCTCCCAATTAACTTGTCTCTTGGTCAACTTTAAGGTAATTTTATGAAGAGATACAGGTTTCATAAAATAATCATGGAACCATAGAATGTTTTGGGTGGGAAGGGACCATTAAAGATCACCTAGTCCAACCCCTCTGCAGTGAGCAGACATCTGCAACTAGAGCACGTTTCTCTGAGCCCCAGCCAACCTGACCTGGAATAGTTCCAGGGATGGGGCTTCTACCACCTCTCTGGGCAATGTGGGCCGGGGTCTCACCACCCTCAGTGTAAAAAATTTCTTCCTTCTCTTTAGTCTGAATCTCCCCTCTTTATGGTTACAGACATCACCTCCTGTCCTGTCACTTTTTGACCTTTTGGCTAATATCAAGTGTAGTGAAAATAATGACTTCCATTAGGTTCCTGAAAGTAGGTGGCTGGTTGGAGAAGACAAAGGCACTGTGCATACCTCATGATGAGAAAAGCTTTGGAAAATCTGTAGAGAGCACAGATGTGGAAAACCTGGGGTTAAAACTTTCTAGAAACCAGGCTTCTTAACTTTGTCTGCTAGCGATGCTGGTTTTGGTGCATTTAAAATGCAAACCAGTTTGGCAGAATGGGTGTTATTCTGATGATTTGGTTTATGTGAGGAAATTTTCCGTACAAATGATGCATGATGGGTTTGTGGGCCAATTTGAAGTAAGTCTGAGTCTCTTGAATGCTTTGCTCAGCCTGAAAGCTTCATGATTCTTATGAATTGACTTATGAGCACATAAAATGTTTAAACTTTCTTTTTCTCTTTATAATTGGCCATTTCTGGATCTCCTGCAGGGAAGGCCTATTTCGCATTAAAACAAGATGAATTTAAATGTCAAAGTTATATTGAGGATGGCAAGGATTTTTTTCTGTTTAATTAACCATAACATTGTTTTTACAATTAAAGATTACTCATTTCCTTTCCTACCATCTACAGATGCTATTCAGAGGATGCCTGTGTGAACCTGCAGTTTTTATTCCTTAGTTTATATTCCAGAGAGTTGTATCTCACAGAAACTTTCTAAGAAAAGGCCAGGGAAACCGAAGTTCTTTAAGTGGCATTAGGTCATCTGCAGTCTGTGGAATCACCTGAAATAATCAACATACTGCATATTGAAAATGGGAGAATTATGAAGCAGTGCATGTGTATAATGAGAAGACAACAAAACAACTCAGAAGATCAGTTAGGTTTTTTTACAGTCAGATCTGTCAAAATTTTAAGAGAATGTAGGAAAAGAGCCTGCTAAGACTGCCCACTTTCAAAGCTGCTGTCCTATACAAACAAATTGTAGAGAGACCAGTAGCAATGGCGTTTTGAAGAAATTGCTTTAGAGCAAAGAAAAAATGCATTGAAATGTAATACAATGCATTGGAATGTAGAATAATTCTGATCTCATGGAATTAGAAAGGGGATGTTTCCATTAGTCTCACACTGAGCCTGCCTGTGCTAGCTGGATTCAAGAGGGCTTTTGCAGGAGCGGGAAATGTGTAGCTGTCCTTGCTTATGTTGTAAACACCATGTGTGTTGTCAGGTCACAGCATGTTTCACCATTGAAACAGCATATAAAGGCTTGACCGTTAAAGATGGAATAAATTTATGGCAGGAATGTGAAGGGGCAATATCAAAGCTGTCAAGGCACAGAAGCAGCAACACAAAACAGTAATAGGATGGCCAAGGGAAGAGTTTGTCTTCTCCTCCTGGGAACAGGACGTGTAAGCAACAGATGATGTTGAGAAATTACCAGTATTCCATCAGCTTTCACTGAATTAGTGTCAGACACATTTAGTATAAATGATAAAGGGTAAGATCTCAGCCTTTAATAGGGAAGAAGAGAATGGAGACTTCTTGACTAATTTGATATTTTAAAATCAAGCCTTCCTGAGAAACATCATTCAAGGCTGAAGCACTGCTGAAATGCCACAGCCACTTACCAGCAATCAAAATACTGGGGCTGTCTTAGACCCAGTATTACTCAGTATTTTCATCAGCCATCTAGAAGATGGGGTAGAGAGCTACTTGTTAAAAGCACAGATGACAGTAATTCAGGAGGGACTGACAGAATATTTTAAGGGAAGACATGAATTCTGAATAACAAATTGTAGCTACTATCTGAAAAAAAAATGAGAGGCTATGCAATTGTTGCAAGGTAAGGTAATACAAGTAGATGGGGCAATTAATCATGCAAATCTAGGATAGTTAAGTCTTATAGAAGATGGTGAATGGGAACATGGTAGAGTCATAAAAATGAAAGAAAATATTATTTTGGGGTGCATAAATGTTAAATAATTTGTTGCTCAGATACTGTCAAGCTTCTCACCTGGAGTGATTTGGCAGCTTGAGTACTGCACTTCAAGGAAGATGTGGACCAACTGGAGACAGCTCACAGAAGAGCAAAGGGAAAGGTCAGAGATTCAAAGACACAAGTGAAGTGTCTTAGCACAGAGGAAAGGTGACAGGGTGGGGATGTGGTAACATTTTTCAATATGCTTATAACTTTGCGGTTAAGGTTCAGAAAAAAGTTGAAAGGGACTTGTCAAGTAATGAGCCAATGTATGCTGGTAGCCAGTGTGGGAGCAATTGAGGCAGGTACATTTGAAGTAGCAAGTGTGAATGTAGTTAGTTCCAGGCTTTAAGTGAGCCAAAATTAATCATTTAAAATATAAAACTAGAAAATTGACTTGCCTTCCTGACTAAACTTGAGTTGTCCTGATGAACATATGCAAAGATATTTGGATAACAAAAGAGAGAGGATTATCAAGGTGATACTTAATTGAGCTAAATCCACATATAATCATTGCTATTATAGTGAAGTACTGTAGCATTTAGATGAATAAGCCTCTCAGAAGGTTCTGCAAATGTTTTTTTATGTTGCTACTGCTTCTCTAACTTACGCTGTCAGGGATGAGGAAATGCTCTGTTGAAATCCGTGGTGCCAGACAACTGTTAAACATCTTTTGACATGCCAATATTAAGACAGACTAATGTTTTCTTTGATTTTCTTTTTAGTAAATTATTCATTGTTATTATATGTGAATAGGCATAGCTTAAAAAACACCCCAAAACAGCTTAAGAAGAAGAAAATGAGACCCTAATGTCAAACTGTTGATAGTCACAGGGCAGGTCTGTCTTGTACAAATCTGGAAAAGTCAAATTTGTGTTGCCTTTGTCCTACATCATCTTTCACTGGTCCAGTTTCTTACTGAGGAATTGTTAACACAGCTTCTGGCTTCATTTAATGTCATTTTTATCCAGCCTAATTTATCTGTGGCTTTTGGAAAACCTATTGCCATTCAGGTGCCATTTTGTCTAACCCAGATAAGTTCATAGGGAATGTCCTACGCTGGCAGCTGCTAATTTATCTGGGAAGAGAGGGGTCATGGTAATGCACTCATCCATTGTTGTGCTTTAAAAAATATTATTAAAGAAAGAGAAGCCAATGGTGAAGTCCACAGTTATTTCAGATTTGTAGTTAGTGGTACTTTCCTGGGTGTGATCTGGATTCTTTGGTCTTCTCTATCCCTGTCCATGGTGCATGCAGGATGTAGTCCTCGTTTAAGTCCACCGTCTGTTTATATTCTTTTATTTTTATGGTTTTCATTCTTCATGGGTTTCTTGGCTGAAGTTAAATGCTGGAAGTTACTTGAATTGTTCATGATGTTTTTCCACAGGAGAAAGTGAAATAGTTCTTTTTTTTTTTGAAGAATACTTTTCTTTAAACCTCCTTCTTGCACTGGCTGTGTGCTTGCATTAAACCATCCCTTTATCCTTAAAAAAAAAAAAGGCAGTCTCATCCAAATATGAATTCAGAAAAGTAGAGAACAATGTTTGGCTCATTTGCTGAGAGGGGCAGATGGGGTTCTTGGCATCTGTTCATTCTTTATTTCTGAATATTGGGTTGGGCACAGTTTTTAACAGTCTTTGCCTGTTTCCCAAGATGTGGTGGGCCTGGATTCTCGAACAGCTGGATTTTCTGTGAAAAGTAAATGTCAAGAAGTCCCTTGGGTCTTAGATCAGCAACTTCTTTCTTTCAGTCTTTCATGTCGGAGAGTGACTGATTGTGGCTGACAGTGCTGTGCTTCATAAACCTTTCTTTCCAGTCATTTCTGACAAATGTAAGGAAAACTCTTCTGATATTGCTTCAGATGAACAATTTGTTCTCTGATTTCTTGCTGAAAGCTCACTAAGATCTTATTATTCAGAACTCAGCAATTCCTGAGAGGAATAACTTTGGTAAAGTGGACTGAGAATTTAGGTAACGTAGCAGTATTTCCTTGAGTTGACTAAGTACAGTGAAAAAAGAGGAAGAATGTGAATGAAGCAGTGAAAACTATGGCAGGTTAAGGAAAAATAAGCATTGTGTAAGTTTATGCACATTAAAGCAGTGCAGCAGACCTGGTTAGAATTTAGTCCGTAAGAGTTATGCCAACAGGGTACCTCAGACAGACCTATTTTGTCCAGTAGGATAAGACTGTTTTCCAAAATATGAAATAATAATACTGGAATTTGTTAGGTATGAATTGTTTCAGCTTTCCTAATGTCATGGGCATTATCTGGAGATGTCAGAGATGGAAAAGCCTTATTCACTCATGAAACAGGTTTTATTCTCTGTACAGCTTCTAGTGTTGTGCTCTCCTAGTTCTTTCTGTATTCTCTCAACAATCAGGCTGCCTTATCTGTTTCTCAGGAGGCTGTTTTGCTGTCTAATAAGTGTTTCCTGATAGTGATTCCTGAGATATCAAGCCTACTGTTTCCAAGAGCTCCGACGCAGCAGTATATGGACAGTTGTTCTGTACTGAGCTGGTGCTGATCCCTCAAATCAGAGAAACTCAGTCTGAACATTGGACTGCTTGAGTTCGCAGGAAGGTTCTCACCAGAGGAGAAAAGTTTGCTACAGCACTGCTCGATTTATTTCATTTAAAACTAACTCTGCACAACCTTTCTGAAAATTAGTCCTTACTCCTGGAATATTCTGGTTAACCAGAGTATAGCGACTGATAGCTAACCAACACTGTTTTGTTTTTTTTCTTTTTCTCTGTTGCTTTTTACATGTGCAAATCTCTAATGTGCTTGACATCAAGTTTTAACAGTGCAGGCAGGCATTCAGGTTTTCAATTTTCTGTTGAACAAAATGTCAGAGGGTGAAAACCTGCACTTCAGTAGTGGGGTTCCTTAATTAAATGGTGCTAAATATGGGTAGGAAACAGATTGCAAGGTCTTTCAAAAAGCACTTTGTTTTGATACTATTTCCCAACACCTCTTTAAGTATAATGGAGATGATTGGTTGCTTCTAACTAGTTTAAATTAATGTCCATTAAATTCTACATCAGTCTTGTATGTATCTCTGGGAAGGTTGTAAGGTATGTAAGGAAAATAGATTTGATAAGAACAATTGTTGATTTAGTTGCACTGTCTTGTAGTGAGACTATGCCAAAGTGCAAGGAGCAGTCTGAGGAAGTTTATTTTTTCTATTCAGCATTAACAAAGGTTAGAAATGTGCCTTTCCAGCCACGCTCTGCTCTGGGCATTAATTCCTGCATAGAATCACAGAATCATTAAGGTTGGAAATGACCTTTGAGATCATCAGGTCCAACCGTCTACTAAACGTTATTAGGAACACTAAACCATGTCCTGAAGTGCCACATCTACACTTTTTTTTTTAAACACCTCCAGAGATGGTGATTCCACCAGCTCCCTGAGCAGCTGGTTCCAATGCCTAACCACTCTCTCAGTACAAGAATGTTTTCTAATACCGAACTTTAGCATGAGCTGACCCTGGCCAATAGTTATGAAAGTGTATATCCTTGTGTCATTCTGGATAGTTTTTTGTAAATGCATGTAATGATTTGAAAAGCAGAACAGCGAGGGACTCAAGTCAGAAATACAAAACAAGAGAAATGCAAGGGTACAAAGAAACCCCCCGAAACAGAGTCCGC
>JANHFX010012154.1:0-19361 GCA_027560015.1 Chloroceryle amazona | reverse complement strand
ACATAGAGAGTATAGAATACACAGGTTTGCTTCTAACCACATAACGATAACTGGTCCCGGCCCCTCTAACTATGACAATGCAGATTGACAAGTTCTCTCCCACTGCAAGCAAAGGCTGTTGACTACCTGTCTGCAGTTATCAACTCTCTTCTTTAACTCCTTTGGTTTCCCATGTTTGTTTTGATCATGGCAGACTTCTTTTGTTCATTTGGACACCTGACTGGAGCCCAAGTCCTTCCTCTGTTTTACATCTTTGAGGAATCTCTGTCCTACCTTCTTCTGCTAGGTATGGTGATGTATTGGTGATGGCTTCAGCAATGCTGCCCCTACTACCAGGGATTACCTCCAGCATCCCACAGGAGTTGTCTTTGCTTCTAGAGGAAGGCAACTAGACATCCACCAAAAGTACTAGGATCAACTCTGTGCTGTCTCCACACTTGTTTGGTGGCTGCCAGGTTGAATGTGCCTCATAGGGTCCACCAAGGTGTGTTGGATTCAGGAGGTCAGTCACATAGCTCTGCACATCAGATCTCACGGGCGGTGTAGCTCTGTATTTCATCTTTAAATTAAAGCATTTGTCCTGGATTCTAACCTTTTCTGCATAACTAAGGAAAAAAAAAAAAAAAGAAATGCTAATGTTCAAAACCAGACAACAGAGTAAAACACTGACATGTTTTGGTAGTTTAAAAAGTGCCAAGGTTTATTGTACTGAAACGGGATTGTATTTGCATTTGATTCTGCAACTTTAATCTCATCAGAGTTGAGACAGCCAAGATAAACCTAAGGCAACTTCATACTTAACATATCTTCTTTATGCAGTTGTGCTTAGCAGTGCTGCTATATATTCCCAGGACAACTATGGCCTGTTTTTAGTGTCTATTGGAGTGTTTCTGTTTTTAATGTACAGGTCCGAGGAGGAGAAAAACATGCTTTATTTTTTCTAAGTTTTTCATGCTGAGAACCACAATTAAAAGTAATTGCTGTTATTTCCAAAGTAAAACATGCCTTTAAAAAAGTATAATATTCACTAGTATCCAGGGGGGACACTTACATCATGTAGAGATAGTTTCTGTATTTCACTTTGTAGGTGCTCCCATCTGCCTCTCTTAAAGCAGTTGTTCCTGAGAAATGAATGAAGCTGTTTCCCGAGAAAAACCCAAATAATATAAAGGGAAGAGGAACGCAGCATACCAGAAGTAGAAAAATTAAATAAAAGCGATTATTGCATCAATCTAAAGGCATTTGTACAAATTGCCTCATAAATATAAACAGTGCAGACTGCTGTGATAAGTAGAGACATTTTAAGGTTGAGATGTTTTATATACAGCTCTGATGCTAATTGTAAACCAAAAAGATTATATTGATAAATGAATCTTGCCTTGCAATTTTTTCCCTCATAAAGTACAGAAATTGCAGGTACTAAAGTTGTTTTACCTATAAACTGTTATAAATAAAGGAGATTCAAGCTAATACCTGAAATTTGAGGGCAGAGAGAGAGATGTTGAATGGATTTGGGGAGGAGTGCTGACCTGGTAACAAATTTTTCTGAAACAGCCTAACACAGAAGCTCAGATCAGAACATCCCACATTTGGAAAATAGAATTTTATGCCACGAAAGGAAAAGAGACTCATAAAACACTGCAGTTTTAGATTATCCAGAAATGGTAGCCATGGCTTTCTGCACAGCTCCTGCCTGCCTGGGACAACCTGCTGTTGTCCGATGCAGCCACAGGGAAGCAGGCAGGGAGGTTCTCTGGGTTCATCCCCTCAGAGTGATGGGCAGCAAAACAGATACGAAAGCACAGGTGTGGGGCACACTTTTGCTCTTTCCAGGCTATGAACTATATCTTTTTGTTAGGTAACTACTTCACAGGGAAGAACAACTGGACGGGTATTAGTTTGGCCAATTATGTTAATGTTTAAGTTCCCTAGAGTGCATGCTATGGACAAAAGAAAAGTCAGATTCTTGCCAAATATTTCAGAAAAGAAACACAGAATTGGGTCCATTTTCTACCTTTTAAAATGTTTAGAAACTGATGGAATTTACCCAGTGCCATCACAGCTTTCTGCCTTACTGAAGGCATTTTCCAATTCCCTTTGCACTTCCTCTGTAGTTCAACCACCTATGTAGCTAAATCTGAAAATAAATAATGCTGCTCAGCCTGTGAAGTCATAGTCCAGGCTTTCAGGAGGCCACAGCCTCTCTGTGAAAGCCTGGTTTTCAGAGGCCATGTTCATGCAGCCACAGATGTAAGAAGTACTTTTAGAAGTAAGGATGGGGTAGGAGGTTGGGGCACTGTTAGAATGCTTAGAAGGTCTGGTGCCCTGACATTCTGTTCCCTATGGATTTCTTGCAGGATTTGGGGCAGTTCACTTTGTGTCTCCACATGGCAGTTACTCAGTTGTAAAATGGGGACAGCTGTCCTCCTCTCTTTCTCAGAGGGCTTGTGATAATAAAGGCATTAAAGATTGTGAAGCCATCTGTTGCTATGGTGATGAGGCTCATTTAGGTGTCGATGAACCAAGATTAGAAACTAATACATTTCCTTGTACAACTTACTTAGAATATGGATGGGCGGTGCTGACGTATAGGGTCTGGTTCTGCCTCCAGTAATATGGTTATTGATTCTCACTGGGGACAGGATCCTTCCTCAGTAGATTACAACAGACACGTTTTGTTAAACTCCATCATTTTAAACGCCTCAAATTGGGTCAGTTGCATAATGCCTTATGGTTGCCTATTGCAGCAGATAAAAATGATGTGCAGGATTTTAATACCTGTCATGACTGCTTGATGCTTCTGCCCTTCCTGCAAGGTGTTTGGAGAAGAGGTGAATGCACTGGAAATGTGGAAATTCAGCAGTGGGGAAGGTTTGGAAAATTCCTAAATCTATGGGGAGAAAGGGTAAAGGGGAAGTGATTTCCTTGTTTCAGATCTGTGGGAATGCTGCCATGCGAGGCAGGCTACAATGAGTTGGAGTTCATGGAGTAAAGTGTTTGGGGAAAACAGAGTTGGTGGGCTACCTGTGAAACTGCTCTTGCTGGGGAAGGCTGATATAAGTTCCTTTTATGTGGTGGTTTGGCCTGCAAGAGCAGGCTTGATATCCAGAGATTGACAGATTTTGCAAATCCCATTTGCCTGTCTTTTCCCAGTGTTGTGAGGGTATCATCAGTCCATCAACACCATTTAGTAGTACTGAATAATTTAGGTTGGAAAGGACCTCTAGGTTCTCTGGTCCAAACCCCTGCTCAAAGGAGGCCCAACTTCAGAGCTAACCCAGCTTATGTGGATTCGTGTCTAATCAAATATTAAAAACCTCCAAGGATGGATATTGCTCAACCTTTCTATGCCCCAGTTTCAGTTCTGGTCCACTGCAAAGATATTTTTCCTTATCTCACCAGAATTTTTCTTGCTGCAGCTTGTGACTGTAGGGTCTTTATTGGTCCTGAGAAAAATTGCCGAGAGAGCTCCGTACCTTGAATGAGTTGACAGGAAATGGAGCTTACTGGGACATGCATGAGCACGAGTCTTGCTGCTAGGTGGACTTGAGCTGTAGTGCTGTGTGGGACTTGCCTGGGTGTCTCTTGCAGTTTGCACCATCTGTGTTTGCCTTTGGAAAAGAAAAACATATTTAGGATGGGAGTTTTAAAACCAGCTTGGTTTAAACAGATGAAGCATCAGGGGTCAACTGTAAAATGTTTGCTTTTAAACAGCCTATCAAAATGTGAAATACGTTCTCTAAATCTGATCTTGAGAGAAGTCCCGGAGATGTATTTCCCATTTCCAGGTGGACTAACTTAATATCTCTGTGAATTATTTGGCACATTTAAAATCTCTTCCCTGCATCTAAGACAAAAGTATCACAATACTATGGCAGGATAGCTTGGTGATTTATTCTGACTCTATTCCTTTCCGGACTTTTGGGGACCCTTTTATTTTTTTCTGTCTTTTTTTAAATGTCACATTCCCCCCCACTCCCCCATATTTGTATGTCTGGGTTATTCTACCATCCAGTTTTCACACATCTGCTTTTGTCCACTGTTTTATTCCTTTTTCCAGCTGCCCTGCAGCTCTGATGTCTCTGATGTAGAAGTAGCATAGAAGCTGATAAAAAAAAACCAAAACATAGAGCAGCTAAATGATTTTATGTTCCTGAGTAACTAATACAAGTTTTACCTGGTTTTTAACCACAGTAAATATATGACTGCTAAATGTAAAATTCTCTGAAGAAAAAGAAAGCCAAGAAGCCTTCCTTACTTTCTATATTTTGCCAAGGTGTTTTGGTCAGAAGCAATAGGAAAGCAAACATTTTGTCACAGTCGGGTGAGACGTTGATTCTATTTAAAAGATATTGTTAGCTGGGGACATGGTTTAGTGGTGACCTAGCAGTGCTGTGTTAATGGTTGGACCTGATGATCTTAAAGGTCTTTTCCAACCTAAACAAATCTATAATTCTGCAATTGTTAAGAACAAATTTTATTTCTGGAGTTACCTGTGTATCACAGCCAGTTTTTCCATTGGTTTTCTTTAAAAATAATAAATGAAGTGTGTAGAATGCCAAAGTAAATATTATTCTTTGTCATTGTTTACTGTTCAGTAGATCACTTTGGGAGGAATCATTCATGTTTTCTTAGAGTTTATAATATTAGTTTATTTAGTCATTCTTGTATGTTTCAGGTAATTAAGCTAAGGCTCAAATTCTACTTTCCTGTACCTCTGAGTCATGGCAATGACTTGCACTTTTCATTTCTTTCTCTTATCATATGTAAATGCACTTCAGAAATACCACAGGTGCTACATGGAAAACTGGCTTGTAAATTGAATTAAGACAGAGCTGGATTCTGGTGAAACATAAAAATAAAGGCTGCGTAACTGTGTTCCTGCTACTGGGACCATGACTTGGAAGGTGCTTACCATTTCTGATCTCCTGAGCAGGGCTTGAAAAAACACCTGGGAAGGCAGTCTGGGAATCACTATCACAGCTCAGGCTGGCCTTCCACTGGCTGCAGCCCCTCCACAAGCTGGCCCATAGGGAAGCAGGAGTGGCTGCTCTTGGTGCTAATGCATTGTGCTACAAATAACCCCTTTCTCCTTGTTAGTGCCTCTCTGAAAGGAGCAGAGTTGGCTTTTTCCTCTCAGGCTGTTGGGCCAGGTCTTCAATTCATAGAATCATTAAGGTTGAAAATGACTTCTAAATCATGTCCTGAAGTGCCACATCTTCATGTTCTTTGAACAGCTCCAGGGATGGTGATTCCACCACCTCCCTGGGCAGTCTGTTCCATTGCCTAACCACTCTCTCAATACAAAAAATTTTTCTAATATCCAACCTAAACTTCCCCCGGAGCAACTTAAGCTCATTTCCTCTCAACCTATCACTAGTTACCTAGGAGAAAAGACCAACACCCACCTCACTACAACCTCCTTTCAGGTGGTTGTAGAGAGCAAGAAGGTCTCCTCTAAAGCCTTCTCTTCTTTAGACTAAACAATCCTAAGTCCCTCAGGTGTTCCTCATAAGGCATT
Source organism: Chloroceryle amazona (assembly GCA_027560015.1). Classification (NCBI taxonomy): domain Eukaryota; kingdom Metazoa; phylum Chordata; class Aves; order Coraciiformes; family Cerylidae; genus Chloroceryle; species Chloroceryle amazona. The sequence goes on along the minus strand of JANHFX010012154.1, from coordinate 13,840 downwards.
TTCTCCAGACCACTCACCAGCTTTGTTGCCTCTTCGTTGCCCTTCTCTGAACTCAGGCATATTCTTCAAGGATATTTTCACAAAGGAGTTGCAAGGCTCTCTTCATCTTGTTTGTAATGAACAGGCTGTGGCCCGGGGTTGCTGAGACAGGTGATGGGGCCTTGCAAAAGCAGTTACAGCTCAGAGAGGTTTCTTTGCCACACTCCCTCTCAATGGATGATTGATTGCTCTCTTATCCTCCAGGGCAGGGAGGGGATGAGCAGGCAGAGTTATTACTGAGTAGAGCGCATCATCCCTGTGTTTCCTGTTCTGCTCCCAGCACCTGGGGAATCCGTAGAGAGCAAGACAGACATGTTAATGACCCAGACTTTCCTCCACTGCCCCATTTCAGTATTCTCCAGGCAGACCATGGCTTTCCAAAGGTTCCATGTTAAATATGCAGGGCAGGTTTCCATTTGCTGTGCTCAGTCTTTAGTAAAAGGCTTTCCAGACCAAAAGCCTTTGGACTTCCACTGTTTCTACACTGGAAATCAGATTTAAATGCTGCATCTTCACTGCAAACTCTGCTTTAGAAGGTGGACCAGTGTGGTTCAAAGGACAATGGATTCTATGTGGCTATCAAAGCATATTTACACTGTGATTCAAGCTTGATATAACACTAATTTAGCTGATTTGGAGGAAATGGGCCTTTCTTCCCTTCTCTTCATTGTTTAGAGACAGAATGTTTCATGACAAATGACCATGTTAAAGTTACCTTTGGAGCTGATAGCAGTATCCATCCCTGTATCATCTCATTTCAACCCTCAGTGACTGCAGCAAAAGATTCTGTGGGTCTGATTATGGCTTCACTCAGATGTTTCTGTGGAACTTGGATCATTCCTTCCTCTCCCTTATGCTAACTCAAAAGCTCACTGCCCAGGCAAGGGACTGAACCAACTTCCTAGGCTGGTGCTCTTCCAAGAAGGTCATCATTGAAGTTGTATTGCTTGCCAATGGTTAAGAAAAACCCCAAACCAATAAAACCCACTTGTCTCATTTCTTTGAGAGAACAGGGTCGGTCTTGAAGAGGTTTTCAGCTGTGAACCCCAATTAGACAGAAGCATCTCTTGTAACTGTGAAGAAGTTGTTGGAGGAAAATACCGATTTCCTTACATTATACAACATTTTGATTCGATAAAAAGTAAAAAATATTATTATACAAGGGGAGGGAAAAAGTGTGAGACTTTTTGTCCCTCAATATATTCTTAAGAAAATTTCAAAGATGTGGCAGTGTTTAGTAATTGATGAAAACTAGATGAGATTTAAATATTAAGAGGCAGGAATTTGCCTTCAGGTGAAGGATGACATTTGCATAGTAACAAGAATGACTCATATGTTGGTAGGTGAATGGCTAACTAGAATCTAAAATTTCTGTGCATCAGTGACCTTTTCCCTTAGATGGCAATGGGAAATATGCTAAACAGGGCACCCAGCTCCATCATGGCCCACCACAGGAACTGACTGGAGAGAATTCATAAATAGGGTGTAGCAAAATGGGATGCTGAACTAAATTTTATCACTGCACAGGTAAAAGTCCCATTGCTGGTTACAGAGTTGATGAGCTTCTTTCTTCTTTATTTTTTTTTTCCCTTTCTTTTTCTGTTTACCTTGAAAACTGCAAGAAGAGGGAATCGCTTTGTGTAGCAACTACTTCAGAAGCCATTAACTTCACTGCAATTTCACTTCTGTTGTTTAAACTACAGGAAAGAATGTGCTGATTTATCTTCTTAACCATGTCTCTCCTCTGACTAGAATTACAATTTTCAAAACAGATGTATCCAAAGGTAGAAAGGCAGTGAAATGCCTCTGTTTAGTTGTTCAGTTTTATGGGATCAAAATGCAGGTGATTGGTTTAAACATAATGTTCTTTTTGTAAATTTTTGAACAAGCTTTTCTGCAGAGAATTTGTTTCAAATTCAGTTCCTCATCTGAACTTTTTATTATAGTTTGACAGTTCAGGCAGTTTAACATCAACTGATTTTACTGCGATTTCCCATTAGATGGGTAGCTCAGCTAGAATAGGATCCATTTAGGTACTAAACCTGATGGTACAACCAGTAGGTAAGGTCAGCCCCTCTTCTGTTACTTAAACTTTTCCAAATATGGTACAGTTCTGTCACTTGTGAAGAAATATATCTAAGGCCACTCTGTTCCTTAGTAATTTGCCCATATTTTTCTTCTATGTCTGCAAATTGGACCTTGATAATATTCCATGCAACTACTGAACCTAGGCTGAAAATAAACATATTACTTTACTTAGAAATGCAAGGAGGAACAGATAACATTTTTTTACTTGCAATTGTTTCTTGATGGAAAGCATCCAAAACCACAGAGATTCTGGAGTTACGGTGTCACACAGACTGGAAATACCACAGAAATTTCCCCAAACTGGAATCCCAGAGCCCAGTACTGTTCATCTGTAGTGATTCTCATTAGTTCTGGATGAACTCAAACAGATACTTGTGTATGACCAAAAAACTCTTCTTTGCCTGAGATTTAAATATACAATCTGATAATGACTTGACTTGAGACAATCCATGCAAGGGCAGAATTAGCCACTGGTGAGCAGGGGTGAGGAACATCTGTTAGCCCCTGGAAGGCAGCACTGTGCAGTTTCGTATTGGGCTGTGGCTGAGGATCCTGTGTTTTTTCTTTTTAATAAAAAAAAATGGGGATTTTTTCCTCACCTCCATCAGAATGACTGTGGATTTGCTTCACTTCTCACTGGAAAGCAGTGGAGTAGAAGAAGTGTCTTAATTGTTTTCCACATGGAAATCTTTAGGATTTAGTCCCTGTTACTGCTAGAGCAGTACTTTCTATATGTCTTTTCATGTGCCATGGGATTATTTCCATGTGAGGAAACATATGCTATAACAGTGTAACTGTATGTGACCTGAAATAATTTTGGCCTGCAGATTACAATCATTTTCCGGGAGGTTTACTGACTTGGCTTTATTTCTGCATTTTATTTCAGCACAGAGACTTGAAAGCTTCTTGATTTTTCTCAGTTGCTCCAAAGCAAGCTTACCTTGTCTTTGTCTCATAAAGCACTGTGACTGTCTGTGGATGTTTTAAATCATGTTTTCAGAAGTTGTAGAATAAATCAGCCCTGACCGACTTTTTAGTATTTCTTCTGTGGCTTGTCGTGGTATTCAGTGAAGATTTCTGCCTACATTATTTAAGTCAAATTCAGTATGAACTTAATTTACTGCTGTAAGTTGGGGTTGAAGATATCTTTGTGTTATTTTTTTTTTCCCTAACACATACAAGTTTAGCTCCCCTAAAAAGAATATCCACCTCATTTGTTGGTAGATTTTAATCGTCTAATAATCAGCACTTAATTTTGGTTTAATCTTGACTGCTATTTCCTCTGCTGTAATATCATAGGCAAGGTCCTTAGCCTCTGCCTACCTTGGGTGATCCACTTAAAAATGATTATCTAAATAGCAATCTACTTATATTGTTAAGGATCAAATTAATTTATTAACTAATTAACTGGAAGCACTCTGAAAATATAAAGTGCTACAGACGTCATTTTTATCATTAACAATGCTTCAAAACTAGCTATGCTAAAACATTCATTTGCAAAATCTACTGGGTATTGAAAGAATATTGCGTGAACTCCAGTTGGGAAGGGGTATTATCTGGATATGTGTGAAGGTGTTTACTGTATTGGGAGTGGAAATGGCCCAATTCTGGGCTTCCCTTCTGCCGGCTTGAGTCATGGGAAAAAACGATGTTCTGTAGCGTAAGACTGGTGAGAAGTATATCAACAGTTAGGACTGATTTGCAGTAGATCTAGGTCTATATTATGTAAAAATGTTAAAGTTTGTTCCTGCCTTATGGTCTGTTTGTGATCCTTACCTCTGACCTTTCAAAGTCATTTTCCCTCCTCCGTGGTTTGGCTGTTTGAAGGCATTGACAGGGTGAGCAGGAAATATACTTTTTCTCTATTAATTGCTTCAATACGTGGTGCTTTTGTGTGTGTCTGTTGTCTTCCAAGTTCGCTCCCTCTGCCAGCGCTATGTTGTGTTCAAGTGCTTTTAGCCAGGGAACGGAGCTGCTCAGTGATGGGGAGGACATTGTGCTTTGATCAGCAGCTTTTGTGCCTGGCGAACACCCTTGCTCTGATTCAAGCTCTGCATGCGCCCCACTGCATTCCCGAGCTGTGTGGTTTGTCTGCTGTAGTTCTTGTCATGGCATTATGCAAAGCTTGTAAAAACACTGATGTGTCCCCCTTCCCCCAGACTATTTTTTCCCGTGTTCTTTTTGTGACCTCTGGTTGAGGCATAGCCTCTGTGTGCCTCATACACTAATTTGCTGTTGTTTATATCAGAAATAGCATTCTGTAACTTGTTATCCACAACTATCTAGGTTATGAATATATGTATTCAGCAAATACATTCTCTTTGTTCCTTTTCTGCCTTCTGGTCCTTTCAGCACCTCGGTATAGCTCAGGCAGACCAAACCTAGAAATGGTTGCATGCTCCTGGCAGATTTTAGCACTTGCATCAAAGCACCAAAGTTCTTAATCCTGGCATCTGTCTAGCCTGAACACATAGCCACAGGGCCATCCTCGGCTCAAAACACCACTTCAGCCCTCTCCTTCAGGAGCAGATGATGCCAGTGGAGGTAGCCCTTGTATGTCATGGGGCAAGCTGGAATGACTGCAGTTTTTTCTTACCCTATTGGAGGAGATTCAAACCCATTTCTATGAGGCAGAAGTGATTGCCAAGTGAGTCATTGAATACTAATTGAGGCCAAGCCTCAGATGTCTTTTTCAAGATGCTAAATATTGCTAACATTGCTAATTTTTTTTAACCCTCTTGTCTTTTAACCCCAGTGTCACACTTCCATGATCATGAAGAAGACATAAGATACCTTAGTTTTACACGATGATAAATCTAATGAGATTAGAGACAGCACGGACCTCATCTAATTTATCTGACATAAAACATGTGTGTCAATAGTCTTCAGATCTAGGTGGCACGAGAGCAGGTGTTGATTACTTATAGCATATATTTACAACAGAAGAGGCATTTTCATGTGAAAAGTATTGCCTCGATTGATCAAGAATCAGTACTGGCAGGAGTGATAAGGCACTTTATACCAGTCATGGAGCAAGAGGAGTTGTTGCTCTATTCCCCTGTGGCCTTTTCACAAACTCAAGGTAGGGAGAGCACTGGACGGTAGACTTAGTTCCTTTGCAGCATCAAAAGCTCCATGTTTGCTCTTGTTTGCTAAATAGATGAGAAGCGTAATTTCAGATTTTCTGAGCATCTTGGCCCAAAGTGTAAAAGCTGGACTTCAATCTACGCTCATTATGCCATGTCTTGCATAGTTATCTTTCACTGCAGCTGAGATACCCTGTGTGGCAAAAACCAGATGTTCTGTCTTTTAAGTCATGCTGGGGTAGGGACCCTGATTCTGTTCTCACACCAGCATCATTCCAAGTGAAGAGCAGGGAAGAAACATGCTTTTTTTAGCAAGTACCACCTGCTTTATTAATCTTATGCTGACTTTTATATATCAGATCACCAAAAATCTCTCTTTTGTGGTAAAAATAAACCCTAACAACAAGCAAACAGCAGGAATTGTTTTAGCTTTGTAGTATATAGAAACTTTTTAGCCCTTTAAGTTATGCGAACAATTTGGGGTGCAGATAGCATGAACTGAAGTGATTTGCAGAAGGAGAATTCATTGTGCTTAGGGACAGCTACTCTAATCAGTTCACCCTTACTGACTTTGCCGTGGAAATGCTCATTGCTACGGCAGTCTAAATCAGCAGCGTGGGCACTGGCTGCTCCGCATCTGCACCTGAAGTTAGCTTTTCCAGCACTCTGACTCTATAGAGAGGGACTCCAGATCTGTAAAAACACATCCTGCATAGCAAACAAAATAATAAAAAAAACCCCACCAGATTAAATTTTGTTTGAAATGGGAGCAAGAGAACATAGCTAACTCTCTTCTGTCCGCTTCTGTCACCGCAGTAGGACTCTGGTATTAGTTTAATAATGCTGTTCAGATGTAGAAGCACCCCTTCCTTTACAGACTCTGAAATTATTCCACAGTTCCCCAGGAAGAGATTTCTTGTGCAAAAAGATATTCCCCAGTCCCCTAGCCAAGAGCCAGGTGGATTAATAAAAAAAGAACAGAGATAACCCCTTTGCTTTAACGCAGCTGGATATTTAGCCTATTACTTTTTTTTGTTTTCAAGCCTTATCTTCCCAAAGCTCTCCTTTACCCCTCCCCTTCCCTCCTTTGCCATAAGAAAAGCTCAGTAGGACTCGGGCAGCTGGCAACCTCCAGGTCCCTTGCATGCTACTGCTGTCCAAGCCTCCAGGCCTCAGAATTATTCCACTACCATGATCAAGATCATTTGTTCTTTTTCTTCTTTGAAGCAGAATGTGGCCCTTTTCAATCTCATGTGTTAATGCTGACTCTTCCTTCTATCTCAGCATCTGTAATAACGTAACTGGGGCTGAGCACGTCCAGGGTACAGTACAGGCAGCGCTCAGCAGGTATGGAGAGGCGTGGAAGGCCGGTGGAGACGTAACGTACTCATTATTTAAAGCTCACTAATAATCGCTGTAGGTCTGTCTTGGTTGCCAGTTTTTAGATTTGTGTGTTGAAACATCTTGTACAAAACGTTAGCAAGAGCATTTCTGCAGCATCCTGCTGACTGAACTCAAGGTGCTGCCGCGTTTGCCATCTGCCTGTGAGCTCACAGTGGTAATTATAACGAGTCTCGCAAGTGCAGGAATGAGAGGTATGTCAAATGCATTTTCCTTCCTTTTGAAGGTAATTTTCATTTTCTCAACTCATTTGAAACTGCATATGATTATCAGCTGCAGGTGTGAGACCCGCACTCAGAAAAAGTCAGACGTGTGTACACACCCACGAAGCAAGATAGCAATTCCTGGAGTGTCCAGAAGAGCTTACATACTCATCTCGGCACTTTTAAATTAAATGCAGTACTGGAGAAAATTCCCTCATTATTACTTCTTCTGTCCTTGTGTGTAGAATCCTAATGTCTCTCTTATTAGTGTGACAATTAAAAATAAAAAAATAAAAAAAGGAAAAGACACTTGATTTTGCTGAGCATCACTAGAATAATAACACATCTATTACAAAAGCTGCTGAAACTGAAAGTAACTTGCAGTTCACTGAAACTTCCAGGGGGTTCTAGTTTTGCTTGAGGTGCTGGTGTTCTTTGGGTATTGTTTCAAATTCTTGCATGGTTAAAAAAGCTTGTAACTAGCAGAGTAACTGAAGTCAATGATTAGTAACAGCCTTGCTCGGGTTGCTGCAGGCATTTCATTTAGTTGCCATTCATAGCATCTGATGGTGTTCGGTGTAGTCAGGGGAGGAAAGAGGCGAGTCTGGAGGCTCATCCAAAAGACTCGAGTTAGGTGTGTGTATTCCCTGCGCAGTTGCTGTGGGATGTTGCTACAGCCAACATGTAGGATACTTGCCCATCAGCCTGGGTGGAAGGGAGAGCAGTCACTTATGGACACAGCCATGGTGAGGATAAGCGGGGTGGAAGGATAAAATCAGCACAGTGTGACGAACAGTACAGTTCGGTGCGTGAATGACACTGAGGAATCGGGGTCCTGGAAATTACTTTTGTTTGGAAAGCAATTAAAGACCCGGTGCATTTGAATATTGACCGCCTTGGAGGAGGTGGTTTGGATGGCAGATGGGAGCGACCTGGCTGCTCCAGTCCTTCAGAAGTCTGACAGTCTTTTCAGAACTGTGACCAAGGTTGACATTCAAGCTGTGGAAGGGCAAGCAAGCAAAAGGTAGACTCTTGTCATCACTTATCTTCTCTACTGATCCACTAAGAAAACTGGGGTAGGAGAGATGAATGAGTGGAAGCTTGCTCTCTCTGGATTTCCTAGTGGGAGCTGCTTGTTGTGACCCACTGTAAGGGACAGCATTAATTTGAAGTTGGGGCTTTTGTTTGTTTGTTTGTTTTTTTTCTCTTGAGGTTGCCACCTTTCTGGCTCTGGTATCTGGCCAGGGGCTGGGAAGGGGTTACTGTGAGAAACTCCCTTGCGCCACTGCTGTCGCATGTTTCTCCCTTAGAAGAAGAGGGGAAACTTTGTCCAAGCTGAACATTCTTCTAACTGGGACTGTTTGAACTGCTTACCCTGGTGAGATTGGAAAGATAAGGGCTGAGCGGGGAAAGAGCAACTGAAATTGATGGGCTCAATGAGGAAGATGTAGAGGTCAATGAGGTCTTGGATTCTTGTGTGCTTTACTAAAGTCAAGTCTCTACACTGGTACTTGCATGTTTAAGGGTCAGGCATGCTCAGCAGTTTAATACATCAAAGGTGAGAACAGGCTTGAACTTCCCTGATTTTATGCCTTAATGAAAAGCACAGTCTTATGGTGATCTTTCCTGGTCAAGGTTTAAACTAATTCTGGGGAAGTGGAATATCTTGCACATTTCAGATAAGAACTTCTTGAAGCACCGGCACCAGCGAAGTCTTGTTTCCCATGGATTTGTGTTTCATGTTATCTTAAGAGCTCCCAATGACATCTTTCTTATGACTGGGCTATACGTCTTTTCTTTCCTCACTTTCTTCCCTGCCTCAGTGGACTCTCTGGTGTCTAATACAGACTGAGCTTCTGCAGTGGCAAGTACGGGATACTTTGGATACCAAACTGCCTTGCACAAACTGGAGGAGATTGCTTATCCCAGGCACTCCACTGTGCTGTCGGAGATAGCTAAAATTAGCCAATGGCGTCAAAAGTTCTTGAGGAACATATAGAGTGTGATCACATAAGTCATGTTTCCATAGGAACTGTCTGAAAATACTATCTGTATGAATAATCCATGTCTATCGTGATGAACTATTATGTAAGCAGGGTTTGGGTATTTTTCTCAGTAAGAACATCGCAGCTGCTTATTAATAATTTGTGGCAGAATTTGCAGACAAGTTTACAAGTCATCCTATGTGCAACTGACTGTGCACTTATTATATCGTCTGCCTTCTCTCCTGCTGACTAAAATGGGAACTTCACAGAGCATCCTTTCTCAAGGCTTAAAAACACCAAGAAGATTAAAAGTAGCCTGAGGCTTAAAAACTACCTCACCTGGTAAGACAATCAGAGTTCTATACGAACAGTCATAAACATGAGTGCTGTAGTTATGTAACTGGGTGGTGTACAGGAGAGGTGGAGGAGAAGGCTTGGAGGCCTGCGCATCATGGAAAGTGTCATATTGCACCATTGCAATGTGTGAATATTTGTTATTTGCAAGTAGGAAGTCGCTGCAGACCAGGAAATTGTCACCAAATAAATTATTCAAATTAAAAATATATCCTTACTTCAGGATAAATGTTCTTATGATAGCAAAAGCAGTGCTTTTGCAGGTATGAGATGAGACAAAGAAGGTATTGTACCGTGAGGTGACATAAAACATCATACATCCTCCATGACCAAGATGAATTTCTGTGCTTATAAATAGTTTTGTCTATGTTTCCAGCAGCAGGTTAGGAATTGTCTGTTGTGCCAGCTAAAGTATGGGACTGGATGATGCATTTTCAGGAAACAAATCACTAAAAACATCTGGTTTGAAAAATTGTATAAAAGTATCTAGCATTGGACTTCTCCATTCTCTATCAGGCTAGAATATTTTGTTTTGACTTACTAGAATTTATTTTCTAAATAACTGGAAGCATTTTTTCTGTCTTGATTTTTTAATTTAAGTTTCTTTCAAAATCACATTATGGTTCAAACTGCAAAGCTTAGCATCAGGAGTAATTTTTTTTTTTTAATTCAAATTTTAACTGTAAGACAATATAAAACATATATGTAACAGAAGAATCTACAAGGTGTACATAATATTAAAGTATGCATATTGTTCCAAAGGGCAATGGAAGTGTTCCCTTTGTCTTTTGAGCCTCATCAAATAGGATGCCACTGGACAAACTTTGAGTTGTGAATATTAGCAAATGATGAATTAATGTACAGACCCAGAGCTAATCATAAAAGATATTATTTAAATTAAAAATGAATTCAAGTATTCAACATGCTGTCTGTGAACAATTCATTGATAGAGAAGAAAAAAGCGGATTAAATTAATCAAATAAATAATTCATTGTAAATCATGCAGTTCTAATTATAACAAGGTGTTAAAAAATGGATCAGCTTCTGAAAGCACGGCTGAGTTCTCCTACGTGTATGTATCACCGCAAATGCAGCTGTCGAAGTATAATTCCTGTTTTAATTGCTTTTGGTTCAGGACAATAGTTAGGTACAGGAGCAGTAACAAAGGCTTTGACTTACCCCATTTATTACCAGCTGGTTTGTTTGCTTGCATGACAAAGCACCCTGAGCTAGTGGATCTGTGAGGTGAGAGACACCAGCCTCTACCCTTCCCAAGTCTTCAAAGCAAAAATCTGCACAAAACTGACCTTCTCTCTAACATACTGCTCGGCTCAGAGCTCTGCCTCTCTCTTTTCTGAGGGGCTGGTCATTAAAAAGATGTAGAGCAGCCCTTTCTCAGCTCTCTTTTGTCCTTCAGAAAGGATCACTTGCGGGTGCTCCTTGTGGGACACTCACTGCTTCTCAGGTGGAGCAGGCAGTGGGAGGATCGCTTCGGTGATGGGTACGGGGACCTTGTCAGGAGCACTGTGGGAGTCTGTCTCTTCTCCCAATCCACAAGCAATAGGACAAGAGAAAATGGCCTGAAGTTGAGCCAGGGGAAGTTTAGGTTGGATACGAGGAAAAATGCCTTTCCCGCAAGGGTTGTTAAGACCTGGAGCAGGCTGCGCAGGGCAGTGGTGGAGTCCCCATCCCTGGAAGGGTTTAAAGGACCTGTAGATGTGGTGCTGAGGGACATGGTTTAGTGGTGACCTGGTAGTGCTGAGTTATCAATTGGACTTGATGATCTTAATGGTCTCTTCTAGCCAAAACAATTCTACGATTGCTCAGCAACCTGTGCGCTGCTGGGTTTTAGATGGAGGGTGAGAGACAGCACAGAAACTAACAAGTTGTGTACAACTGTACAAATATAATACAACCATTATTATTTGTACAACTGTACAAATAAAATACAACTGTATTTTCTCCAAGGCCTTCAGAGAAGTGCATCATCAGGCACTTCAGCTTTTTGAACTCAGTGATGGCTGAGAGCTGGGTTTAGCAAGCCATGCTTGTCCCAGTCCACCATCCCACTGAGACGCCAGCACTCACCACTGTGAAGCCTGTACCAGTGAATAGGCAGGATCCAGCATTTATGACCTTCTTTTTTTAGCTTTCACTTACTTTCCTCCCTACCAAAAGAATGAGGAGAACTTCTCATTCAAGGTTTTTTCTGTGTTTGCAAAGCAAGTCAGGGTTGGATTTTTGGATCTTGCTCGCAAGAACTGCGTTACACAGGCAAGGACAAACCCGGTGCTGTGCCCTGTGCTTGCAGAGGACCCATTTTAGTTCCCATTACAGTAAGGGCTCACAGCATTTGTAGTGAGAAGATGAAGGCATTTAACATAAAATATCTGTATAGATTTTGAGTAAAATGGCTTTTATTGTCTAGGTGACTTTTAGGATAATGCTGGAACACAGGCAGGCTGGAAATCCCAAGTGCAAAAATAGCTCGTGCATGAACTGGAACATCCACTTAACCACAAATGGTGCTTTTCCCAGAGAGCTAAGAAGTCCCTGTCCTGTCAAAGCTGGTGTGATGATTGGAAGTTTGAGATACACCATGGTGATGGGCTTGCTATTTTTTTTGAATATCTCTGCATTATTGGGTCAGGCAACAGCCGGTAGCCTGACACTGTCACCATGCTGTAAAAGTGAGTGGTCCTTTAGCCATCAGAAATTGCTGAAGATACTAGTTTTCTCTGCAGTCAAATAGTAAAGCAGAATGTAACTTGTGTACAAGATCTGTAAGGTGATTGAAAAGTGAGATGCAAGATCAGGATGAGATGAGGTTAAGGAGGATTAAAGTTGCCTTTATGCCAGCCATGCCATATCATACTAGAAAAATAAAATCATAGGAATAATGCACCCTCACAAATGTATTTACATCAGCATTTTGTTCTCTGAAATTATATTAGCAGCAGCTTTTGCACCATCCTAGCAAAATTTGCAGTGGCAGAAAATTGCTTATCATTAGTATACAATAAGGCCATTCCATTTCTTCCCTTCAAATTTCAGGTCCTCAAATACTATATAATAGTCCCCAGTATGCCTGTGACTGGAATTTTTCTCATGTTAACAGTTTTGAATGTACTCACAATGCTTTTGCCTTAGTGATATGAAAGCAATCAGCACTGTGGAACAGGATAAAAAGAAGGAAAAGACCAGTACTACGTATTAGTCAGCATCAAAACATCACAAAATTCAGTTGCCACATGCTGAATACAAATGTGGTAGAAATGTTCAGAAACTGCAATCAGATAGCTTTGAATGTCAAATGAAATTACTTTGGGAATCTTCTAAGCCGCCTTCTTAAAGCACACTGGAACATAAATCCCCTACTGTCATTTGATTAGTCCAAAAGGCTATAGGATATATTATTACATCTAGAAAACATGACCAGAGTCGTAGGCATTAGCATCACTGAACACACAAATTCCCTTAGGTCCTTATTTTTTTCTTGCTCTGTATCTTCTGTATGGAACATGATCAGCGAACTTTTAAAATAAGAGCATACCTGAAACTCAGTGACAGTTCTAAATAATTTATTTTTTAAAAGAAAATCCCTTGGGAGGTTTTCATCTCCTCAATTAGAGTGGAACAGCAAAACAAAAAAAAAATATTATTAGTAAACATAAAGAGCTGTAAGTAAGTTTTATTCCTCATAGGTGGTAAGAGTCATTGGCTGCCAAACTCCCCTGCAGTAGTAAGGATCAACTTTGGCAGCAGAGCTTTGATGTAATTAAATCACAGCCGTGTGCACTTGGCCTGCCCTTAATGAATTGATCTGCTACTACACACATTTTGCCTTTTTTAACCTGGGAAAATTGTAACAGCAGGTGATGACAATTGTGCCAAGACATCAATATGAATAATAACAAGATAACAATAACAAGACCTCCAATCCTAGAACAGACCTTGGTTTAAGAAAGGATTGATGCCTGTGCTTCTGTTCTATTAAATTTAACAAGATTTAAGCATGAGCTTAAAATTAAGCATGCCATTAAGCATCCTTCTGTCTCAGGAACCCTTGGAAGAAGTACCTGTTTCCCTCTCATGGCTGTTTTCGGAAAGAGGTTAAAGAGATCATGGAGATGTCTGTGTTGAGCCATGTGGCTCAGATGCTGGACAGACAGGGTAGGTCAAGTTCATTAAGTATATTGTGAGTGTTTAGTCCTCCTTGCTGGTGAACTCTTTCAGCCTCCAGCAGTTTGAGGTTCCCAGCCTGCCATGCTGTCTTGATGTTTAAGAGACTTTGATGAATTTATTTATTTTACCCTCCATAGGGTTTTTTTTCTGATTATTTTTTGTGGCCGTGCATTTTTAGCATTCCACAGATTCAGCTGAAGCATCTCTGTGCCTAGGAAAGGCTGAGAGCCCTGGGGTGGTTTAGCTGGAGAAGACTGAGAGGGGATCTGATCTGGAGGGCCACAAAGATGATCAGGGGTCTGGAGCACCTCTCTTACGAGGACAGGCTGACGGAGCTGGGATTGTTCAGTCTGGAGAAGAGGAGGCTCTGGGGAGACCTAATAGCCACCTTCCAGTATGTGCATCTAAGAAATGCTAAGTGAATGTGGTATATGAAAGAATTGTGTACTGGGTGAGGAACTGGAATGCTGTATTTGCTGAGTGTACTTCTCTGAGTCTT
>JANHFX010012153.1:0-20126 GCA_027560015.1 Chloroceryle amazona | reverse complement strand
GGGCCTCAACCACCTCCCTGGGCAGCCTGTTCAGGGCTCCCCCACTCTCCTGGGAAAGAACTTCCTCCTTCCATCCAGTCTAAATCCACTCCTTTCTAACTTAAACCCTTTATATCCCGATTTTAAGTAGATGTAAGTTAATATATGTCATGCATTTGATTCAAACTGGTACGAACTCTGATTAATAGTAGTGGTGTCTGCCTTCTCGAAGATGTCCTTAGCTACCATCCCCAATGAGATTAGATTTCCACATTTTCCTATCAACCATCCTAAAAGTATTGACCTAGAAATAATCTGGTGAATGTAGAACGCGAAAGGAATGGTTCTGGTGATTATCGCTGACAACAGCCTCTAATTCTAGGGCACCGCTTCAGACCTCCAACTTTAATGCATGTAAATCACGCTGCATTTTCCTGCCTTCCCATCAAATCTCAGACAAAGCATTGCCTGGCTGAATTGAAATTGAAATTACAAGCTTCAAAAGAACAAAGGAGACCCAGTCAGGAGTACCACCGATTTCAGAGATAGTGTTTCCCCCTCTGGGTCAGTGCTGAGCAAATGCCACAACATTGTTAGTGGGTGGGAGTAAGAATATCATCACAACTAGAGTCCTGGCAAAGAGCAGCGTGGGTGTTTAAAACCTGATGTTTTCTTTGTTGCATACAGGATCCCTCAGTCGCTGCTCTTTGTACTCCTGTGCTGCTGTAACGCTCCATACCCCGTGTTACCGAGAGGATTATTTTGGGTTAGTCTGCTGAGATGGTTCTGAAGGTCGGAATTCATCTGCCAGATGCTGTCAAAGCTTTCTTCTAGTGAGATCTGCTTTGTAGAGCACGGCCTGTTTGGGGGGCACTCCCGGGAGCTAGGCAAGCCCCACGTCTCAGATTTAGGCCAGAATGCCCCGTGTCTGAGCTGGCTTTCCTGGCAGCCACTCCGCTGGCTAAAGTTGAAAATGTTCAGCCCAATACAATGTGTTAACTTGCTTTAAAGTCTCGAGATGCCTTGTGGAATAATCTTCCCTATCCAGACCCATTCGACCAGGAGAAGAACCAGGGACCTGTCAAAGGAAAAGGCATTTCTTTGCTGGCTAAAGAGTTGTATGGATCCTTGCTATAAAATATACAGCTGCATAGTTACTTCAGTAGCAGTGAGTTTTGTTCAATTATTACCAAGATGGAATTTTTGCGTTCTTTTCTGAAACGGGAGAGAATGAGAGTTTGCTTAAAACCAGAAAGAATTTAAGTGCTTGCACTTTTCTTAAGAATTAAGACGGAAATATATTTGGGTTTTGGAGCCATCTGTTGTTTGAGAAGAGCTTTAACTTTGCCTGCAAGAGAAATACCAGTAATTTTCCTCCACTGTCCTTTATTGCTTATAAAATATACACTGCTTAAATGCTGGAGTGGGTGGAGGAGGAGGTAGCATTACAATGGCCAGGTCTGGATGTTTATCTGACAGGAGACCACAACACTTTGTATGGGAACTTCCCCCAAGGAAGGAGTTAGTTTCCACATTATGTAAGTGAATCCTGCAAGTGAATCCTATTTGGTAGCTGAAGCAGAGCCCATCTGAAATACACTCTGAAGACATCAAGAGGAGATGAATTCACCATACTCTTTGACAAAGTTTTTTTTCAGAGATTAATTACTTCTAGGAAACTTTCCTCTAGTTTTGACCTTTATGCTGCATCTGTGCAAAGACAATTCTCCCCATTTTCCTTTTCTATATATGTGGATAAACACCATTTATACTGCTATGTGCAGATCAAAACCCAACAGCATCTTAACCTGCCCACCCACAGAGACATGAGGACTCTTGTGCTCCAGATTGTTTTCCTCTTGCTTATTTTTTCCAGCGTGTAAAGATATATAATCACCAGAATTGAAGACTGCACAACACTTGAGCTCTTTTTTCTTTTTTTTTCCCCCCCTTTTTGATAGGAAAGAAGTATCATCTACCTGGACCCGTGTACCTTACTCTGTTTAGTCAAATGGAGCACTGTGGCACCTCGTGTGGATACCCTTAGCTGAAGAGCGTGCTGGGTACCTTGTAGGTGAAGCATTGTTTGAATTCTAAGGCCATGCTAATGAAGAAATGAGTCCACATAAGTATATTAGCAGTTCCCATAACAACTGCTTTCACCTTTGTCATAGAGAAGTGGCTAGAGGTGTGCCCATCAGTTGACAGGATTAACCACGCAGAAGCAAGCAGTTAGAGCATGTGAAGCTTCCGTGCGGCCGAGCAGTTTCTGCTTAGGCTGTTTCCCCTAGAACTTGAAGTTAATTGCTCATGGAGGTAAATTTAGTTTGTGGACTACTGTCTTGGTCTGTAAAGCCACGGCTAATGTCAGTAGCTTGCTGTTGTATGGAGAGGTTGGCTATGTTTGCCTTGAGACATAATTTCTTTGTGGAATTACAGCACAAGGATTTTCTGGCCAGTTTGGAATAGAGCTATGCAGACTATGAGAGCAGGGTGGCTCTGGGGGGAGACTCTTTCCTTTTCCTCCAGTTGACTAAACTAAATTGCAGTTGCCTTGGTGGGGCTCTAAATACTCTAATCCATCAAGTCAGTCCACTTGAGGGCTAGAAGGCTTTGGGCATTGTTTTAATAAGCTATCGGATCAGATAGTTTTGCAGGAAACTTTTGCATTGATTTTGATTTCTAAAAACAAATGAACTCCACCATCACCAAAATCAGCAGGCATATTACTCTTGCACTTTCAAACCCCAGCTTTGTAATTAAAACTTCTTTGTGAATAAGGAGGCTTTCTGGAAAATAATTGTCATTCCTACTAGCAATTAAGGCTTCTATAAACCTTTGCATACAGTTATGGCAAAGACCGGTTAATGGACTTTGTTTGTGACTGAATCTGAGTCAAAGATGTTAAACACCTGCAAAGATTCCACCTCGCTATTTAAGTCACACGTAGTAGAGTACGCGATGCTCTTGAATTTTCTTGTCCATCGTTTTGTCAGAGAATAAGCAAATAAACAAGAAAAGCCTTTAAAGTCACTTAAAATGCCTTGATAGTCTGTAGTTACTTGGGAAAAACCAGCATGTCAAAATCTGCTGGTAGTCAACACCTTCCTTTTAGTAAAGAGCTTCAGAAGATCTCTGGTGGTTTTTGCTGGGATGGATGTCGTGGTAAATGTTCCTCATCCCTTCCTGTGTTTTCCTTCACAGTGCAAGATCCTCTTTCCTGGACCGGGCTTTATTGGCTCGTAGATGAAAAATTGATTTGGGGGTCTTTGCTACGTGAAAGAACTGCATGCATTTACATGCTTAGGGCGTAGTTCTTGGACCAAATGGACCAAGATTTGTAATCGGATTGCATAAGCGGTGCGTGTTGACAGAATACATTCAATACTTTATTTTCTCATTAAATCTACTGTAAAGTAAGCAGGATAATTTGGTATCAGAGTTAACCTTTCATGTTATTCTGCAAGCGTACAGATATTGACAATTTCTTTGGTGCTTTGAACATACCCTTCCAAGGCAGAGTTGAAGAAGGTAATTACAATCTAATTCTCTTTGATATTAGCCACACACTAAGTTAATTGAAATCGTAGTAAGTACAACTTCATGAGATGGATCTGTTTTCACTTCAATACTCTGTTTTCCAAGGACACTGTCTAGAGGATCTAAATCAACAGGAACTACACACTAAAGAAATAATAATACCTTCTTGAAAGCAGCTGCATGCTCTCAATCTTACAACCTGAATGAACAGGCATAAAGACCTTAAAGGTTTGGGGATTTAATATATGCGGTAAATACAGAATGATAAAAAATGAAATAAAATTCCGAGCAGTGACTACTTTTTTTGCAAGCCTACCGTTTGATATTTACAACAAGGAGAAATACTAAGCTGAAAAGATCTCTTGCAACAGATTTTCTGTTGCCAGCTTGTGTAAGGGTGCAGCGAATCTGAAGAAGTAGGACCTAGTGGTGCAGGTGCTCAACTGCGTCTTTGTTTTCCTAAATACAGAATCACAGAATGGTAAGGGGTTGGAAGGGCCTCGAAAGATCATCTGGTCCAACCCCCCTGCCACAGCAGGAGGGTGTTGATGAATACCTTTGTAAATCTGATCTTTTTCTTTGAACTTTTGTTAAAACTTCTCTATTTTGATAAGAGAACAGAAAGGAGTGTGCCCGGTGGATCCTATGGAGGAGAAGAAAGATGAAAGTAATGCTGTGTGCCTTTGCAGGGAGCTTGGGCTGGGAGTAAGTTCTGTGATCATGGCAGCCCTGCTTCACCCTGGCCCCTCAGCCTACGGTTTCATCCCTCTCTAGGCTGGCTGAACCCATCCCTCCCACTGTAGACTGTTCCTTTTCTTGCTTGCCCATTCTTCCTTCAGTGCCACCCTCTCTTCCTCACGTAAGCGCACCCCACGGAGCCTCTGCACTCACAGCTGCCTTCATCCTGGCCACCCTGAGAAGCTAAGACTGTTCCTTTGTCTCATTCTTGCTGCTGAAAAACAAAACTCAGGCAAGGATTTCCAGAAATCTAAATGTAGGCTGTACTTAATCATTCTCTTGGTGGAAAGGCACCAAAACAACTTGCCTGGGAAAAGAAGGAGTGTGTGATAATCCTACCCTGCCGGTCAGAAGCAAAATTTGCAGGGGGAGAGTTTCATTTGTCTTGATTTTCATAGCTGTATGAGGGCCTCTCCAGATGATTGATCGTGTAAGCTGGGCTGAGCTAACAGCCCTTTTGCCTGGTTCCCTTGAGGCAGCAGTTACGAAGCCACTGCGCTCAGCAGACTGAACCTCTCCACCCTCAGGAAACTGCACATCAGTTGTTAGCCCAGCCTGGCTTCCTTCTCTAACATGGTCAGTATCAGGATCTGCTCAACCTGGAAATGGGTGGCTCTTTAGCAACCCAACAACCAAGGGTGTCTTGTTGATGTTTTCAGAACTTAGAAACTATTTGACTCTCATTGGAGCTAATACAAATTGTGTCACTAAATCGCCTGTTTACAGATGTTTTCAAAGGCCACCTGTTTACAGATGTTTTCAAAGGCATAAATGCAGACCTGCCAATTACTAGCTCTTCAGTATTATGATTCAGGCTCCAGAATCACAATCCAGAGATTTAAAATCAAAGGAGGGTCAATTTGGGTCATGCTTTCTTAATTTCTCACCCTCAGAGGTACACTAACTGTAGTTAGAAGTGAAGTGGGTGTGGAAAACCAAAGGATCCCAGCTGACCACGTGATGCTCTTGCTCTGTTATGTTCCTTTTGTTGTGTAGTTTCCCACTGAAGGTAGTGCAGACAGGATTAGATAATGCAAACAAGTGTATTTCTTTACTAGGTGTTGCTACAGAATAAAACTCGCTTTTCACTGCTCTCTGTATACACGTGTGCCTGTAAAAGGTCAAAGGTTTCCTCTGCTGACGTTCTCTGGTGGCCCAGTATGCCTTGATGTCCTTCCAAATGCATGAGGACAGCTGGTGTTCGTGCCCAAGTGGCACTTTTAAAAATTTAATTTCCAGTTGCTTTCTTTTTGTGTATAATCTTCAATATGTCCAGCTAGTCTCATTGTCTTTCTTTTTATTGGATAAGGATATTTTTCCAATCATCCGTGTTTTGCCTTGCACCTTATGGCAAGAAAAGCTTCTCTATAAAGAGAAGATAAGAGCTAGCTATGTAGAGCTGGTCACCTCTCATTTTTCACTTTAATTTGCAATACTTTAAAATTACTTCAGACAAATACATTTCCAATACACGTAGCTCAACAAAGAATTATAATCAGTGTTTTTTGAAGACAATGTGTTTAAAAGTCTCCCTCCTTTGTAGATTAAATAAAAATAGTCCAGCTCCTCACAGAAGGAAAAACAGTAAGGTGAAGATTAATCTTCTATCGTGAATGATAAAAGAGACTTTGCTTTGAAATAGAGTCATAAAAATTTACATTTTGACCCTGCTCACAAAGCATAGATTGGTTTTATTTCCCTCTTGGACGGCTGTCCTGTAAATGTGTGGAATAGTTTGGCAGAAAACAAACCCCCTTGCATTCCAGCTTGTCCTGAGATACCAGAAGGGCTGGGGGTGGCTTAGGTTCTGAGTGATGTCCAGTTTGGCATTATTAGTCCGGTCACATTCAGTGCATCTGAACTCTCCCGGCTCCGGATTCACTACCAGCGCTGCACTCCCCGTCCAGTCGCGCTCCGCTCCGCGGCCTCACGCAGCCGGCAAGGAGCTGGCGGTGCCCAGTGAGAGGCTCTTGTGACTGGCAAGGTGAATAGTGCAGTTTATTGAGAGCAACAGAAGTACAAGTTCTTGTGGATTGCTGGTGATAAATCCACCGTCCGCGAGGCAGGAGCCAATATGCAAAACGCATTAAGTTAAAGGAAGCAGCTCCAGAGAGATTTCTAAGTTGTCCTGGGGAAGTTCTCAGAGAGTCTGGATCTTACCCAAAGGTGTCCCTGTGGGCAGGGAGAGGTTCAGCTGTCAGCTGATCCCAGGAGTCGGAGATAATCAGCGATGGCATCTTCCCTGACTTGTCCTCAATGATGTCTTCCCCGACGTCCCCGCTTCCTTAAACCATTTTTATTTTTCACCTTTTCTAGACAGTAAAGAAACCAAAGTGGGTAAATGAAAAGGAGAAGCCAGGGTACTATGTATTTATCAACAGCAATCTTTAAGCTTCCCAATTTTTAGTAAGATGGTTGATTCTTTTTTCTGAAGAGATCCTTCACAGGAGCGAGCGGTGGTGCCGTGACCGTGCTCAAGAAGCCAAGGCATCCATCGCAAACCTTTCTGCATCTGCTGAAGAGCTGAGCTCCCATCAGCTGAGAACAGACTTTGGCTTTGCTGGTCATACATTCACTCAGTTTTCTCTCCCCTCACCCTTGATTCGTAGGAAATGACCCCTTTGGCATTTTTATAGTAGTTATTTCTTCCATTGTGGCTAACCACTGGTTAATAACACAATCCACTACTGGAACTGGGGCAAAACCAGCACCTGGAAACGAGTCAGTGGTAGAGAGGGTCATACATGACTCTGGGGGATCATATCAGACTCTGCAGCAGCTGAGGCTGGTGAGTGAGGAGTGCAGCAAAGCATTGGAAAGGTTCAGGCAAGGATCTGCTCACATTTATTGGCGAGCGAAGCTACTAAAAAGGAGCAGCCTCTGTTGGGAATTTTGGATTTATCAGAACCAAAGCTGTCAAAAGAAAAATACAGTTATTCTGGATTGTTATTCCTACTTTTCTGAAATTGCTATAAGCAATTTCGAGATTGAAATCTGTGTTTACTGGCATGGTACAATCACTGTGGTGAGGGCAGACAGTAAACCATGATTTGACTGTCAAAAGTTAAAGTACTTCTCCAAGTAATGAATGAGATCCCAAGGTATCCAGGTCTGCTAAAAGAACAACTATAAAAAAGGTTAAAAAAGAACAAAAAAAAAGTTAAAATGCCTAATGAACATTACTCAGAGGACAGCTAATGAAGAGTAAAATGTACTGTATAAACAGCCATGTGAATGACAGTACTTGCACCTGCAGACTGTGCATGTGTATAACCAGGCAAAATAGAGGTGAAAAAGTTGTCAAAGGTAGGAAAGTTCCACTTGGATGTTGTTGCCAAAGAAAGACAGACCATCCCAGAAATGGACAACACCTTCGTTATCCTCCAGCCGAGAGAGGAGCAGAAAATTCAGGCTTCAAACCACACTGACCTGCTGCAAAGTGAGCGGACTGCGTAGCAGCAATTAGAAAGAATAGGGAGTAAGTTGGTAACGAGAAATCATCGGACCCTGAATAGCCACAAGAAAAGAAGATGTACTTAAGAGACTGACTGGTGATTGCTACTATCTACATGTAGAAGTAGGAGATGAAAAACAGAAGAAAAGGGAGCCTGGGAGTGCTGTGGTTTGAACCAGGTGTTCTTAGAGCTGCTCCTTCTCACACTCCTCCTCTCCTCTAATATTTGTTACCTAACCTTTCTCTGTTAAAAACTCACTGTGATTATAAGCTCTGGCACAGGTTTCTCACCTGAAAATGCTGCGATAGCTCCTGAGCTGCTGCTCTGAGAGCACGCTAGCTGCCTGCTGATAAAAGCACACAGCTACTCCACGGGGGTACAGGAGCTACCCCTCCAGCTGCTATGCAGGTCGCTGCCTCTACCTGTTACCACCACTCACCTCACAAGTCAAGTTGTAGATGAGAAATTCCAATGGTTTGGGAAGGCACTGATCTTCCTGCAGAAGCCCAGATGAATAAGACGACAGAGACGTTTCCTAGGAACATCATCTTGCCCCAGCTGAAAATTTTGCTTACAGATTAGAGGACTTGGAAAAATTAGATGGGATTTCCAGGTACTTTATAGCACACTTGGATAAAGAGCTGAAGAACAGCTGGAAGCCTCCGTACACGGCACAGATCAACCCCCCAGCACTCAGGCACTCAGTCAGGAGCATCCTAGGCGTGCCGAGTTCACAGCTCTGCACCCCAACGTGCTCACGGGGGCTGTTTCCAAGGGTGAGGGCAGGTTTCTAAGGGTGAGGGTGAGATCATGGGGTGGGAAGGAGCAATTTCAGCACAGAGCAGTAACGGGGGAGATGGGACCACCCTCATGGGAAACCTAACGTCAAGCTGACTGTTTTCTTTAACCCAGTATACAGCTACCCGTGCAAAAGAGGATTGTCATCCAATTGGTATTTTAATGGCTGGACGGGTCATTTAAATCTGATGTCCAGTCAAAGTGAGTAGAAGAGACTCACAAAATGGTACAATGCAGTGCTAGCAAATGTGAAGTTTTCCTTTCCTGTGATTATCTGGGGCAATTTCCCTTCACTGAAAGTTAAAATAATTGCTGACAATTTAAGACCTGAGAGGAGGTAGGTGACCTACAGATGAAAGCCACAGCTCTGACAGCTCCTGATTCAAACAATGATGGTTTTGGTTCTTCACCTCACCTATTACTGTACAACATGGATAATAAGGAAAAAACTGAGACCTGAGCACTGACTCTGTCATTTCAATTCTTCAGTTCATTGCAAATGGGGCTGTTTTGCTCTTAAATACCCAGCGTGTCTGTAGTATATGGCTATTAGAAACTTACCACATTTTATTATAGCATTTCTCTAACACAGAGCAATCCTCCCTCAAAAACCAATCGATTTCTGTCTGAATGAAAAGAAAAAGCTGCTATGCTTGGAATTAGGTCTTGCCTAAACAGAACATCTCGAAAGATGCTCCTTTATAAAGCTCTTGCTTGCTTCTTCTTCCTTCTTTTTTTAACTCTCCAGGAGAGGATGAGATTTTCATTACAAGTGGCACATATTGTAATAAGTCATATCTGCTCTACAAGTATTTATGCTAACCATAACATGACCCCAGGCACATTAGTCAGCCAGAAAGAGCTTGTCAGATAAAGCCAGACTGCAGGAGGACAGAAGATGCTTATTGGAATTCAGTGAGTGTCAGGGGTGGTCCCTGCTGCCACTGCCACTGCTCCTCTGAAGGCATGTTAATTAAACAAGATGCAAAGAAAATAATTCTGTCATGTTCTTGTGGTCAGAATCCAGGGAGAGATAACAGAGATGACTTAACTGGTTTCCCAAAGCTTTCATTTTGGTTTTGTTCAAATAAATTGTTTAATAGAGATCAAGTTCCTTAAAATGAATCTTAAGAGATAATTTAGCTTTCTCTTTTCCACTTGTGCTCAGCTCCTCCTTTGATGCATTATACATACCAATGGCTCTGAAGCTGTTCTGAGTATATCTGGCTCTCACAAATAATTGTGACCGTGCAGCTCAGGGAGAAGGAGCTTTCTGATCCCATGGGATTTAAAACAAAAGACCATGCAGCTTTGATGAGAAACTCCATAGCAGTTAGTTGAAGGCATACACAATTTTCATAGCTAAAATCACTCAGATTTTGATCCACCTGACCAGAGACAGATTATTGTCACTGAAGCTGATGATGACACACTTAGTGACCAGCAAAGTCCTAGAATCCATCAGAGTCCGTTTGCTGAAGACTGGCCTGTGAGGATTCACAGGATATTATTGAATCTAGCTCAAACTGTATCTAATGCTAACTGATCTATTTTATCACAAGTTCTTAGGTGATCCTCCAATCTAGTACCAGTCATAGTGCAAAGAGAAACTCTATGTTCTATAAGTAGAAAGTAATTATACTTTTGTTTTCATTTCATTTCAAAACTATGACTCCTCTTCACTATAGTGTATGCCAAAACTTTGCCAACCCCCCTGGTTTTCTACGCAGCACGCTTTCCCCAGAATAATAAAGAATTTTCAGGATCCCACAGGAGGACTTGGGCAACTCTAACATTTGTATTCCCAATATAAAAAGCAAGGACTTGTGAGAAATCTGAATCCATGTATAAATGCCGTGTAGTAGCTGGGAGCCTGCATATACTCACTAAATAAGACCGACTGGGTTAGAAAATTGCAAAGTTACCAACAACTGGTGCGTCTACAGATTGATTCACTATTTTAGTAACAAAGCCTGTCATTGACTCTGGGGGAGGAGAAGTAAATAGTTTTCGTGTGGGAGAATAATATGACAGTACATAGCACTTTGGGTCTTCTATTTTAATCATCCACAAACCAGTGAAAAGAGTGCCCTGCATTGTACGGTGTCATCATCTCTACAACATTTAAAAGCTACGTTCCCAGACCTATTTTTAAAAGCATGAAGTGGTGGAAAATAGAATTGGTTTTGATGAGAATGCCTCAGTAAGGTGGGGAGCTGTATCAGGGGGGCGTGATTTGGTATCTCCATTTCCTAATCTTTGCAATAAAGATGGAGAAAGGAGTTTGCTTTTCATCTTAGAATTCTTGCTAATGAACGTTTATCTGCTGAGCATCCCAATTGCCCCCTCAAGGTGCACGAGGTGTGACCCACGGCCCCTATACTGGCACTCCTGCCCCAGGGGTATCTCTTTCAAAGGCCTGACTGGGATGGGAGCAGACACCATCCTCACCCCAGGCCACAGGGAGAAGATGTGAAAAGATTGTGCCAGGTCTAAAAGTCCCCCCTGGCCCTCATCCCAGTGCCCTGCTGAAGACTGCATTGGCTCTGCCTCGTGGGGACAGGGGAGGGATGCAGGGGCTTTCCTGGAGGAGATTGCTCAGCCAAAGGGGGAGAGCAGAGAAGGTGAGGTTTTAAATTTACCTCCCCTTGCCAGCATGCCTGTTGTCTGTAGGTCTTGGCAGAGTGAGCTTTAAATAGTGTCAGACAGCTTATACAAGCTAATGAAATCAGTCTGGGCTGGTGGCAGCACTTGAGCTGCTTCGCTTCTACAGCTGCTTCGTGTTCTCTGCTGGCTGTGATGGGAGTAACACAGCCACCACCTCGGGTGCTGGCTCGAAAATAGGATGATAGACAGGAAACTGACAGGAGGAACAGGTCAGGAAGAACATCTACTTGATATCTCCAGAGATATCTTTCATTTTGGGAAAAAGGGTCAAAGCCTTCTATAAGTCTACAGCACATTTAGGGGGGTTCCATGTTCTCTCTCTTTAGGGTCCCAAGCCTGATAAGGAGATGGAAAGCTGGTCTTGCTGGGCTCTGGTGTGGTCCATGGGGACAGGATGATCCCTCCTTGGGGACATTCAGGACACTTGGGTGAGTGTGTTTCTGGATTATCATCAAGTTGGAAAGTGGCATTTTACTGATGGGTTGTTGGAAAGAGGAGACAGATATCCCAAAGGGCAACCTACATTTGGGAATGACAATCTCTCTGCTGCGAGCCTAAGAAATCAGATCAGCTTTGGCCAGGGACCGAGCTGCTCTTGTTTAAGTGAACCACAGCAAATTCTGGGGTTTTGACTTTCTCTGCTGTTTATTAATGCTTTTCTAAGTTTGGGCTTCTCCCAGAGTCATCCTCAATGTCTTGAGAAACTCTTGTAACAAAAAGACATATCTGCCTGGGTTCTCTGCTCTGCCCTCAAAGGCCACAGAAGTAACTTGTGGCTTTCAAGTCTTGTTGTTTTTCCAGGTAGGAAATGGGTTAGGATTAGTAACATTATGCAGCTTTGGAAAAGCAACAGATGAAAGATCCTTCTTAAATAGACTAGCAAGCAAAGTAAAAAACAAAACAACGAAGAAACAACTTACAGGGACAGAATAAAGCCTGGCAAAGACTCTGCTGTCAGCAGACATGCTTTCAACTCCGATGCTACAAAGGACCCTCTAGTTTGAACTGTCAGAGTAATGGATCAAACAGTCCAGCTGAAAGGAAGAAAGGAAACAGCAGGACACATGGAAAATTTAGGCAGAAACAGAGCTGTGAGATGCATCAATGAAATGCAGGAACTTAAAAGGGATCATCTAGTGAAGGAAAGTAGAGGTATCCAGGTAGCATTGCTGCAGAATCCTCCATAGCCCTCTGTACTTCCTTGTGTCCTGGAAGTAAGGGTGAGCACTGCTTGTTATATGGTAAAGGCAGAAGGACATGGCTTTTATCCCATTGTTATAATCTTGTGGTGCCAGGCAGTGTCAGGGTTTAGGGTCAGGGCAGCCCACTAGACCTGTAACAGACACTCTCTGTTAACCCCCATCCCTCCCCACAGGGGAAAAGAAAGGGAACAGGGAGAGAGACTCAGCCAGTAGAAAA
The DNA here is from genome assembly GCA_027560015.1 of Chloroceryle amazona. Lineage (NCBI taxonomy): Eukaryota > Metazoa > Chordata > Aves > Coraciiformes > Cerylidae > Chloroceryle > Chloroceryle amazona. The sequence goes on along the minus strand of JANHFX010012153.1, from coordinate 7,530 downwards.
GATAACTAAGACAGCTTGAATGAGAGTAAAAATAATCAAATGGATTATACACAAATATATTCAAAATCAGTATCAAACCCAACTCCCCTGATGGCAATTACATCACTGTCACCACTGAAGCTGTGGAGCAGGTACCGGGCAAGTCCCAGACTGGACTCAGCAGCAGACAGGAACCAGATTCAGGAGCTGGATTCTGGAACTGAATTCAGGAATAAAAAGATCAGGATCAAAGGCAGAATAGACAGAGTTCTCCTCAGAAGCCAGCCATTGAAGAAGAGAGCTTGACCCTTGGGATCCCTCAGCTTTATATCAAATATGACGAATATGGGCTGGAATCCCTCGTTGGCCAGTTTGGGGTCACCTGCCCTGTCCACTCCTTGCCACAGGTGCAGCCTTTTACCTTCTGCAATCCCTGCACAAGACCCAGCAGTGGCCTTGGTCTGCACCCCAGTCCTTGGCAGTGACTCTGCCCATGGGGTGTTCTCAGTGCCAGCAGCAGCCCCTGCCTGTGCAAACAGCTGCTGGCTGCAGACAGTCCAGTTTGTTAGGAGAACTGAGCTAAAAAGTAAAATCCCTGACCAGAATTAGCTCTGTTCTCACTCAAACCAGGACAGGAAGAGACTTGGAATATGTGTCACAGTCCCGAGGGCACTCTCCATACCCTGCCCATGGCCCAGGACCTTATTACAACCCAGCCTAGGGCCACCAGCCCCTGCCTCAGAGATGCCGTAGGGTGCTGGTCTCCAGCCCTGCCACAGCCCTGCCTGAACAAGAAAACCAGGACTTTGAATTGCACACTCCCTTAGGCTTCGAGGAGGCCAGGATGTGGTCTATGGCATAGTTCCAGTCATCTACTGTATGGTGTAGCAGGTGATCAATTTAGCTCAGAACTAATGAGGTTTTTTGAGCATCCTGCTTCCATAATGCATCCTCATTTTATAAAGGATGTTCTCTTGAAACAGAGAGAGCCTCTAGCATTTATTAAATGTGTTTTCCAGTTAATCTCCATTCCATAATGTTGCCAGTGCTCTCAGAGATGATCCAATATATATTTGTTGTCTTCTGGGTATGACATGGTAGAGGAGTTTTGTAATCTCTCCTGTAATACACCCAAAAGGGGTACGGTTTTCACTGCTGATTGAAATACTCCCTGAATGCCAGCAATGCACTCATCAGCATTTCAAGTGATGTATTTATCTGAAGTAGTTTCCTTCTGATAATTTCATTTCATGAATAGAAACCGCATCTTTCAAAGGGCTGGAAATCAAAACAAGAACCTTTGGAGAACGTTTATAAAAGCAAGATTGGGTCGGATACACTAGCCTTGGTTGCCAGCAGATATTTGATTTTCTTGTGGTGTTGCCACCTTACAGCAGCCCATTCAAATCCGACATCAACTTATTCCAGTTCACTACTCAGCTGTGTTGCTGATGTGAAGAATGTGGCCATATAATTCAGCTGGCTTTGGCACACAGGGCCCTACATCAGAATCACAGGAAGGCACAGCTCAAGCTTTTGCCACTGAATTGCCAGCAAGAGGCTTCTGTTTTGTTGGTTTGGGTTTTTTTTTGCCTCTGGGAGCCAATTATATGAATGAAGCTCAGCCTCCCTCTCCCTCCCCATGCTCTCAATGTTTTGACTTCTCCCCCTCATCGTTGATTCTGCTCTGCCACATCTCAAAAACCAGCATTCCCCATAGACTTTATTATCCTAAAAGGAGGGAAAATAAACATTTCATCTTATGTATTTGATAAGTGCAGATAAATCTGCGAACTTACCTAAAGTTTCCAGCAAAAAGAAAATGCTTAGGATGGATAATGAGCAACTGAAGACAGTCATCTTATGATATTAAGCTAGAAATCTGAATTTACAGCCTAGCTTTCTGTAAACTCAATTACTGAGATATGCAGGTTGATTTTATTAACTTCCAAAAACCCCAAGGCAGATGAAAACAAAAAGTAAGTACCATAAATTATTCTAGGTTTTTTTTTTTCATTTAAAATGACATAAAAACCCAAGGAGGACCCAGCAGTTACTGATAAACTGAACTGTACTTAGAAATTTTTACTCTGTCAAACTACATTTCAATTTGCCAGGACAGAAAGCCATCACCCATCCCATGTACTCTGGTCTTCCACCTCATCTAGTGGGAGGTGTCCCTGCCCATGGCAGGGGGGGGTGGAACCAGATGATCTTAAGGTCCCATCCAACCAAACCATTCTATGATCCTACGATTCTTTGTTTCTGTGATGATTTCTATGATTCGTGTGCTGAAAACCAAAGGGAAAGTTTTCCTAAATTTCCCTTGAATAGAAAGAGTTACAAACAGCTGCACTGTAGAGAAATCAGAGGAGCCCACAGAACTGATGCTTTTTGTTATCAATTCCTCTCTCCAGCCTGGCCCTGTGCTGAAATGATGCCATTTGTCTTCCCCACCAGCGTGGCCACGGCCAGGATGCCATAGAGGCAGTCGGTCTGTCTGTGGTGAGGCAGGTCTGTGCCGTGCTTTCATCTACAGCATTTCAGTGCTGCCTTACCACAGGCTGCTAGCTGCAGCTGCCGTGCCAGCCCAGGGCTTGCATTTCTCTTTCTCTCTCTGTTAGCTCTCCTGGGGCTTTCTCACACAAGATTGCAAAAGGGGGACTGCTGCCTGCACCCCTTTGTGGCCAGTGGCTGACTGAAGTCGGGCAGGTTGGAGTTTTGGTGGTGGTGTCTGCCATCCCCTCAGCCTTTCCAGCACACCTCCACGCACATGCAACACGACATCATCTGAAGGGACCTTTTGTAGCTCAGGAGGTGAACCCTTCCAAAAATACAACCATTTTCTGCTGGAGAGCTGGGCAAGGACTGGGCAACCCCATCGGTGCCATTAGTGCCTCTAGCTGGCAGAGGATGCCATGGCTGTGGATCTGCCACCACAAGCTGCCCAGGCACGCTGCCAGCCCCTATCTCACCTCCCCTCGTGGACCAGAGCAGCGCTGGTGACTGTGTCAAATTAGGGATGCCTGAAAGGCAGATTTAGTTAGAGAAGCATCTGGTAATTCACTAGAAACATTTTCGTACACGAGAAAACATTGTTTGCCACTGCAAACCCTTCCCTGGGCCGCTGTTCTTGCTATGCACTAGCAGCTCTTCAGCAGCCTGGAAGTAACTCGTGGAGTTATTTTTGGTAATGTCCCATTGTCTTATTATGTCAAGATTAAATGGGCTAACAGATGCAGTAATTAAAAATGAAAAAGTGACAGTTATTTTTGGCTCAAATGGTTACTGTTATCTGACATGGGGTTTTAAAGTCAAAAATATATGCAATAGCAGTCAGAATAGCTGTTATTTCCCTCTCGTTTATGAAAGGCTCATGAATCACAGCCTACAGCCAGCCAGTTGCATACCTTTATTTCAGATACTATTTAAGCTACATTGCATTTCAATGAAGAGAACTGAACTAAGGGAATATCTGAGATTTTTGTCAGGCTTTGTCTGACATCTGACATCAAAAATCAGATAACTGCTTATCTCGATTGCCAGCAGAACATATGAGACTAATTAATAAACCAAAATAAACAGATGTACCCCATGCTGACCTGTAAAAAGACCATGCTGAAGGATTCGTGTTGAACGATATTCAAAGGCAAATGAAATTTGTACGAATGTGTCATTGCTTTGCTCCTAAAGCACGTGCCTGCTTTGAAGTCTTGGTTACAGTTCAAAACATTGCATCACAGGATCAAGCTGGGAGGAACGGGCGAATACTAACCACAAAACACAGAAAACAAGAAATAGTGATGCCTAGCAGGCCTCACTTGAAAAAAATAAATCACAATTAGAGTGGCATCTTACTACTCCTTAGCCCCGTGGCTCATTTCCTATGTAGCATATTGGGATCTATTGCAGTCCTTCTCCAAGATTCTTGGAGATTTTCAGAGATGATCACCCTGTCAGTACTCAACACAGAGTTAAGGAACAAATTCTGTTGTTTCTTTTAGTACAGGGACCTGCTTTGTCTTTTGTTGTGCATGATCTAACAGAAGCTGGAAGATATTCAGACATTCTGGGGGATTGTGTGCTTTCCATTTGAGCATCCTACAGCCTGCTTTGTAAGTGCTTACTCGGGTACTTAACCTCCCCATGATAACAGCGACAGTATCTACGCGTGCATGTGTATCATATCAAATAGTTCTAATTATGTACCTATATATTCACGCATACAGTTAATTATTTTACAACTTTAAAGGATTTTCAAACTTAAAAGCTATTAAAAACCCTAAAACTTTAAAGTTAACAGACTTGAAACACAATGATATAAATTGGTGATGTCATATGCCCTACATACATCTTGATGGTGCTGGGCTATAGCAGTGTGAGTGTGGCAGGCAGCACAGTCCTCATGTTATTTCAGAGACTCAGAAATGAAAAAAAACCACCCCAGAAACAAAAGAATAATGATGTTTTTAGGACCACCGGTATATCACGCTGGGTGCAACAGAGACTCAGGGCTTGAGGTGACATGGAACTGATGTGGCTCCAGAAGGACCTGGTGCCAAACGAATTGAGAAAATCTGTGTTACCTGGTTACAGAGCCAGGACTTAGAACAAGTTTAGCAATACAGACATGCCCTTGCAGCTCTGAAGCTTGAATAGGGTAGAACGAATCCCATCTCATGTCTCTAAATGCTATTGACAGCCCTCTCCCTTCCCAGCCCCAGGCATCTGTCAGCCAGGCTGAACCCACCTAGAAGAATCTGCAAGCTGAGACTAACTTGGCACTCCCATCTTTTTTAACCTACCTAAAATCAAGTCAATTTCGTCAGGATCAGCCTCAATACTGATGAGGTCCAGATATATCTGCTAGTTGGTAAAACAGGTAGGCAATGACCAGTAACTTTAACTTTCATCTTAATCCTGCCTCAGAAGAAAGGATAAACTCTATTGTGCGGTGCTCTTCCTGCACCCAGACAAATATCATGAATCTTTAATCATCTTGTAGTGTATAATAGTCCTTAAACTTCTGTTTCCTTGAACTACCCTTAAAAAGGTGAATATTATGGGGAAAATCACTTCAGAATTTACAGCTGCAATGTCAAAGTTAATTTGTATTCCCATGAGACCAGAAGTGAGAATTTACTTGTTTCACTTGTTAATATGACGTGGGAGAAACCTCTCCCTTGTCATTATCCATCCATCATTTCCAGAGCCTTGTAGTAACATATATCAGTAGGAACTGCACAAAATTTGTTCTCACTTAAAATTCAGTTCTGCTTCTTACATACTCCTGAATATAGCCCTAGAATGAAACACGTTGAAAAACCCCAACTGCTAAGGCATATCCTACAACTAGACTTCAGGGACATTCCCTAGCTATAAGGACTTGGCCAAAGACTCTATATCTCTGGGCGTGTTTACACCAATGGTACATAAAGGGATCCTTGATGCAAACCCTGGTTAACGTGAGGGTTTTTTCAAAAAAGTATTAATGATATTAATTTATCACTAGATTGGAAAAGAGCTTTAAGATCATTGAGGCCAGTCATTAACCTAGAACTGACAAGTCCTTGACTAAACCATATCCCTAAGCACTGCATCTACATGACTCTTAAATACCTCCAGGGCTGGGGACTCTACCACTGTCCTGGGCAAGCTGTTCCAGTGCCTGATAACCCATTCAGTAAAGAGATTCTTCCTCATATCCAGCCTAAACTTCCCTTGGAGCAACTTGAGGCCATTTCTTCTTGTCATTTGTTACTTGATTGAACACACCAACCCCCACCTCTCTACAACCTCCCTTCAGGCAGCTGTAGAGAGCAGTAAGGTCTCCTCTCAGCCTGCTCTTCTCCAGGCTAAACAACCCCAGTTCCCTCAGAAGACTTGAGCTCCAGACCCCTCACCAGCTCCATTGCCCTTCTCTGGACACGCTCTAGTGCCTCAGTGTCCTTCTTGTAGTGAGGGACCCAAAACTGAACCCAGTATTTGAGGTGTGGCCTCACCAGTGCCGAGTACAGGGGTAAAATCACTTCCCTGCTCCTGCTGGCCACACTGTTCCTGACAAAGGCCAGGATGCCCTTGGCTTTTTTGGCCACCAGGGCACACTGCTGGCTCCTCTTTGCCTATAATGCCAGGTAATGTGTTTTGGCAAGCATCACTTATAGCTGGAATTATTCTCCCCTGGGTAGCTGCAAATGATTCCTCTTCATCCAATATGCCTTGCCTGTGTGCACAGAGAAGCACAGGCTATCTTCCAGTCTAAATCAGTATGGTCAACACTGAATCAAATTAAAGCATATTGCTTGGCATTTCAGATGATGAGGTAATGGTCTTCCCCATCTTCCAGCAACACACCTAGCAGGTAGCTGGGAAAATCAGGCTGCACAGTCTCTCCCTGGCATGCTGGGTCACCTCATCACCCCCTTGAGCAGGATGGGCAATGCCCATTTAGCTAGCAGAGGATCAAGTGATGGGGGTGAAAGCCTTCCTGGCACTGATATGTGAAAACCTGCAGCGCTACAGACGTCTCCTTGGGGAGAGGTGCAGGCAGGTGACAGGGACTTACTGCAGTGCCCTTGCAGCCTCTGCTAGGGGAGGTCTGCTGCTGCTGAAGCCCATGGCTGCCCTGCTCATCCTCAGTTCCCACAGCTCTGCTGGAGCAGGGGCTGCTCCCGCGATGGCCGCTTCTCCTGCCCACGCTTTGGCAGGGCCGCTTGACTTCATTTTAAATATTTAGTGGGCATTTGGTCTAATGCTCGTTACTTGGGAAGTATGATGAGTATAAAAGCAAAGGCCAAGTGTTTTGCAAGAGGCTGGCCTACAAAAAAAAAAGCAGTCTCTGCTCCTTGCTGGGAACACACATTTGTGGCTGTACTTTAGGTGTTCCCTTGGGAGTGACATTTCTGCAGTGCTTTGCTTTACTTTAAGTGAGGCTTATTCTTCAGAACCTGTAAAGCAGCCCTGCTAATTAGCCTTGAAAAGTAGATTGTAAATGAGAATTTATTCTTGGTAAACATTTGAAAATTTTATATCTGGACTGAACACTTGTGACATAAAACCAAATATTCAGGACTAATTGAAGAAGCCCAGATAGAAAGTTTGCACAGAAATCAATCCCATCCAATTCTGCATGAATGCTCACATAAATTCTGTGCTCGACAAGACCAGAGGAGGGAGTACATTTGTTACCATTAGTCACACACGTGGCGTTCCACAATATTATCTAGAGAAGTTGGAATGATGGTTTGTGCTTCCAGATCAAAATGAATATCACGCACCATGGGCTTTACTTATGGCCTTTATCCCCAGTTCCTTGCAAGAGGCAAAATGGGCACACAAAATGTTAAAAAGAAGTATTAGAAATCTCTGGAAGGCTTAGGAGAGAAGCTGGTGTCTTTTATCTGGACATTCTCTCATGCCTATGGAATTACAGAATCATAGAATTGTCAGGGTTGGAAGGGACCTTAAAGATCCCCCAGTTCCAACCCCCCTGCCATGGCAGGGACACCTCCCACTAGAGCAGGGTGCTCAGAGCCCCATCCAGCCTGGGCT
>JANHFX010012152.1:0-12877 GCA_027560015.1 Chloroceryle amazona | reverse complement strand
GGCAGAGGCAGATAGTGGGGCTGAGGGGACACTCCGAAGGAGGTGCAGAGACTGTGGGGGCTGAAGGGAGATCCCCGCAGCGGGAGGAGACCCTATGGGACAGAGTCTGGGCCCTCGCGGAGGCACATCCCTCTGCCTTGTCAGCTGTAAACTCTCCAAGGCCTCTGGAAAAATCAGAGTGTTTTCGTGACTAGGTTTATTTTTTCACCATTGTACTTTTCCTTAACTTGCCTTAATGCATGCTTAGAAAGTGGAAAATCTGGCCTTAGAATTTGGGGATACAGTAATGGTACAGAAGAGAGTTGCAAAAAGCATATTTTTCTTTTTCCATATCCCTGTAACCCAGAAACCCTTTTTTAACTCCCCTCAATTCAAACCCACAATAGATTAAAATTATATTTTTAGTTCAGACCTTCCCTTAAGCATAAACAAAACTACAACATTCTGTAACAAACCTTAAGTCCTATAATAGAAGTTGGGGAACAAAGAATAACTGTACAAAAGCTCCGTGATGTTTTTGTCTTCTCTGCAGATAAAGAGCTACAGTTTCACATTGTTAAGCAAGCTAGAGCTCAAAGTGCAAAAGAAGGCACAAGCTACAGCGAAGGTAAGTATCCAGCAGATACTGAAATGACTTCATCTGCTCTCACTTTGGAGAGCTGCTTGTGTCTCCCTCTGTTGCAGCTTCCTTCATTCCACATGTGAACTGCTGTGAGGAATTTTTTTGATTTAGTTTTAATACTCGTTCCTTTGTGTATTTTGGAGCATAACTGCTTTCTCTTCTTGCGGCAACTAGATAGAATTTGGGTCTGTTGTGCTCACGTCTCTAGTTCTCTTCAGTACTGGAAATCAACACTGAAAAATTCAGGAGTTTATTGAAACACTACGTCTTCACTTTCCATCCCACTACCTACACTTTCTGTCCATGTTTTCTGATATTATCCTTTGGTGCTTTGTGGCTCAAACTCTTCTAATGCTGCCTCCAGCCTTGTTATTCATGTACTAGTTGCTCATGTAATGTTTTTTTATAAGGATTAATTGCTAGAAGTGAGCTGTATGTGCTTGTCCACTATTCCTCGGATCAAAAGTAAATAACATGCCTGTCATTATGATGGTTTGTTTCAAGGCTGTCCTAAGAATTTGTGTAAGAAATATGCCAATGCACCTGCAGATATGATGGCCTTTGCCACTGCCCTCAGCTCATTAGTTCCTTTAATTTTTCAGTGGGTTTTGTGTCCAGTTTGGAAACCAGGCTAAGACAGAGTTAGGCTTCTCTTTGAGAGTTCAGACCAAGACAGAGTAGAGAAGTAGGGCTACCTAGAGAAACCACCATAGAGCTTCAGCATATCATTTGGAAATTACTACAGCACCTGAAAGGTACGGGATTTACTGTCTGTAGTTTGGTAAACATATATATGCAGAAGAAAAAGTGCATTTGTTCTACTTTCCTGATAGTCAAATATAACGGTGCTTGCTTGGGCATAGCTTTTGGTGTTGTCTTTGTTTCTGTGGAATAGCAGATAGAGCTTTAACAGACTTTTGCTTGGGGAGGATCTTTAATGTGTTTCAAGCATGTTGGGTGTGTTTCCTCTGGAGGGAATTTGCCACAAGCACATCCAGGTAGAGAAGATAAACACCTTATCAAGTGCATTGCAAATATACACCAGTGAGCCACTAGATGCCAGCATTTGCTATTCAGTTTCCACTGCAAGCTTGCATTTCTCTGAAGATGTCACTAAAACTCAGTTGGTGTGGTTTTCATTGTGGCATCATAGCCTATTTTACTGTCTTGGAATTGTCTCATTTAAAGTCTTCAGCAACAGAAACAAATGGAAGACATTTTTCGTTGTAAATTCCCTTTTGCCTAGTTGTATCAAAGAAAGTAATTTTCTTTCTTTGTTTTTAAAACCTTCTAGCCATCTTTAGAATATCAGAATAGCTATATAATAGGACAAGGAAGCTGGCCTTAATCACAAGTAGTGAAATTATTGTAAAACCACAAGCACGTAACTGTTAGGGCACATTTATAGGCTTCCATGACCCTGTAACAACAGTACATTTTAAAAATGAAGACTGGAATTTTATGTTTAAATATGTTAGTTTCGATTAGAAAAGTTCTGTTTTCAGCTCCAAGGATGGTAGTGAGGAAAGCTTGCATTTTAGGTTTGTTGGTTCAGAGTTATTGAGTCTCCTCTTCTTTGGTGTCTTTAGTGAAATCAGGATGTGAAAGATTGCCTGGCTTCCGTTAACTGCTGAATAATCCAGAGAAGCAGTAGCTTTGCTGTTGTGAAGGCTCCTGCATACACCCTGTCTTATGTGTTGGCTGTCCTCTCTGCCTGGAAACGTTTGTCTGTGTGAGACTGTGCCTTGCAGGGAGAAGGTTGTGTTGTGGTGAGCAGGATTATTGGAGGTCAGGTCAGCAGTTGCTGGGAATTTGAATGTTCTCAAGAGCAATGTTTTTTTTCAGCCAATATCCTAGAATATTGATTCCTGTATCTTTAGAGAAGTCCCTTTGCTGCTGTTACAAGGGATTGATAATGGATTATTGTTGGTTTGGATGATACATATTTTAACTGGGGAATGGCAAGAATGAGTACTGGGCTGATTGTTCAGAGAAAGAAGAGTGTGCAGGCAGTGTGTTTTTGAACTAACCTGGAACATTTTGTAAGTGCCTTTGTAGCCCTTTTAGCTCTAAGTGCCTGTGGCACTTCTCAGTGGAGAAAGTGTGCAGTGAGTGATCAGTGCAAGTGAGACTGATTTGCACAGTGCCCCACTACCTGTCTCCTAGAAGCTTTCATTCTCGTTGGCAAAACAACGGGTATTTTACAGGCAGTACTTTAGAGAAAATATTAGGAGCTAAGACAAAACAAGAAATCAGAGCTGCAGTCTGCTCGCTTTAGTTCATAAGCCAAGAGCTGAAATAGATGGGACAATACAACATCCTTTTGATCTAATCCACTATGATCTCTTCAAAGCACCTGAAAATCTGTAACTAACAGTGTAAGCAGTCAAGAGAGGTGGGGCTGGGGATGGATTGGGTGGTTGTTTTTTTGTTGTTTTGGTTTTGTTGTTTGTTTGGGGTTTTTTTTGTGTGTTTTTGTTTGTATGTTTTATTTGAGGAATTTTTTCGCCTTTCAAATGAAGAAGGACGAAACTTCTTACAGATCTGTAGGGGAAGGATGAAAACAGCATGGGTATTTACTGCATTGTTGAGCTTCTCAGTGTTTCCTGTATAATTATGCTATTTCACTAACAACAGCTGTCTGTTCAACTTCCAGGATCTTACTCATTACTGCCTGTAGAAGTTCCTCAAAATCACAAGCGTTTCACCTGTGACCTGACTCAAGCTGATCGCCTTGCTCTTTATGATTATGTTGTTGAGGAAACAAAGAAACAAAGGTCTAGATCCCAAATAATGGAAAATGACAGCGACCTCTTTGTGGATTTAGCAGCAAAAGTTACCCAAGGTTTGAAGAATGATCTGCTGTTGAATTTATGGCTCAGAACTTTAACTTTGTGTAGTTAGATGAGTTTTGCTGAAAGACAATCAGAATTGCTTGTGCTATTTTTGTCGTGAAAAGCATACCATTCTTAAAAGCCACAACAAAGACCTGGCATCAGAAAACACTAATTTGGTATCCTTCATAATGTTTTCCTTCTGAGAAAGCCTCAGTGCTCTAGTCTTGGCACATGTATTGTGTATATTTTAGTGGATGGAACTTTTGCTTGTGTTGCAACTGACTTCAAGTTGCTTAGTATTGCCAATTTACTGCATGGCTTGGAACGGTATTTGCTGTAAGAGATGGTGAGATTAAAGATCACTTAAGAGTGAAAGCAGAAAAAGAAAGGTTGGCAATCATCTGATGGAGCTCTTGAGCAATATACAAGTGAGTGTATTGGACTGAAGCCTATAGTTACACTTTGTAACCATACCAAGAGAAACAGAAGTTAGCCCTGCTATGCCTAGATGGTGCTTGTCCTCTCTGCAGGTAAACATTGTACAGAATCTGGCTTTCTCAGTCTTTGTTTCTTACTGTAATACTGGCTTTGTAAACATGGCCTGTATTTTGTAGGCATTTGACCAAATCACAAGCACATAAATTGATTTGGATCATTGTTATATCACATAACAATATGTGGTAATAATAATTAAGATCACATAGCAGTGTGTGGTAGGTGACTCTTTAGTCTTGTGTAAACAGTTAACAAGAAGGCTGGAGAGGAAATGTTTGCTAAATTGATAATAGTTACTAAATACTGGAGAAACTTCAGAAAGAACACAATATTTTACATTTCAGACTTTCCTTACTAAACCACCAGACTTGCATACCTGCAGGTTCTGATGTCCTGCTAATGACCATTTGTTTTACTTCTGATTTTTTCCTAGATGATAGTCAGAAAGGTCCAAAGTCCCATCTTGAAATTCTGGCTGAAATGCGAGACTACAAAAGGCGGCGGCAGTCATACAGGGCTAAGAATGTTCACATAACAAAGAAGTCTTACACTGAGGTAAGATCTGAAAATAGTTGTTTTGCACAAAAGTACTTATTGTATATCGCAGTAAACAATGGTATACAGTTTCAGACAAAGGAAATGTTTCCACTTCTTGTACCCTGCCTTATCAGAGTTGCACACTATAGAGGAATCTTCTTTTGGTTTTTGGGTTGTCATAGCAGGTTACAAATAACAGGAGTATTTCTGACTATTAAATTTTCAATGTGAAAATACCAGTAAGATATAGCTGACTATTGTAAAATGGTGCTATTTAAATTTCTGCTGAAATACCTATTTCTTTAAATAAGACTTTCCATTAAAATATCTGATGTATGGGGTTTGGGGTGTGAAGTTTTGTTTTGGTTTTGTGGTGTTTTTTTTTTGTGTTTTTTGTTTGTTTGGTTGGTTTGGTTTGGTTTGTGGTTTTTTGTTGTTGTTGTTGTTTTTTTGTTTGTTTGGTTTGGTTTTTTGGGTTTTTTTTTTTTGAGATGTTTACCTTCGGGTGTCTAGTTGGTAGTTCAGCCTCTAACACAACATACTTTTCTTGTTGTTTGTTTCTAATATATCTTAATCTCCAGGTGATCAGAGATGTTATTGGTGTGCATATGGAAGAACTCAGCAGTCACTGGCAGGAGGAGAATAGGTTGGATAATGCAGAGATATGTGAAAGAGGGAAGTCAAAGTCTTCAAGAAGGTACATCACAGTTGGTAAACTCCTTAGGGATGTCAGCAGCCTGATAGCTGTAGGGTTATCAGATTACCTCTTTCTAATATGACATACAGCAACGTTGTAGGGCTGAAACGTTCACAGTTTATTTCATCCTAATTTTATTAAGCTCTTGCTTGAGAAGTTCTGTCTGCATGAAGGATGGGGAAAAATGAATGATTAGTTTCAGGGGTAAGGAGGTAAACTGCAAGTAATCCAGGTGAACAGGTAGTCCTTGGCAAAGCTGGGACAGGAGGACACTTGAAAACACAAGGACACAAATTCTTCCCCTTCCTTACCACGTGACAAGATATTTTTTATTGTATGTACCATAGCATACCTCAGATAAAAGGTTTTTATAACATGCTAAACAGGAGGACCCTTTGCAGTTGTTAGCACAGCAGCATTCACGGTGATAACTGGGAGTGTGTTTTATGGATACATACTTCTCGTGACAAGCATCACTGCACACTCTTCCAAACATCTGTGACCTCATCATAGTCTATTTGTGCTTCTTTGGGAGCTCTTTGAGATGAAAATGTTTTTGAAACAAACTGAAAGGTGACACGTGAGGTGTTTGGTTTTGGCTTTAATGCCAAATGAAGGTGAATGAAAAGGCCATATGGGAGATGAGGTAGCAGCTTAAGGCAGGTGGTTGGAGAGTTAGGGATTTAAAGCAAAATAAAGCAACCTCCTTCTCCTGTTTCATAACCAGAGGTGATAAGACTGAGTGGCTGTGTTTGTAACAAATAACTAGATCAGAGAGCGTGCTGCTGAGATGTGCGCATATCAGAGCATAGACCTTGGGCATCTTTTGGGAGGTAGATTTCTTAAGGAGACTGGCTTAGTAAAGGACAGGTCCTCTGTCTTACACCATTAGCAGGTCATTATATTAAAAAACTGGTATTGAAAACAGTAGGGACTCAAACTTTTTATTGAATGTAATAACATTTTTTTTCAGAAAGGAAGACAGACGGTCAGCGTCAGTGGACTCACGGCAGTCTGGAGGAAGTTCTAAGGATACTGAACACACCAGACATAGGAGAGAGACCAGCAGGAGTCCAAGTAAACGAAAAAGGAGTCACGAAAGAGGCAAAGACAGAGATTCTCGGAGGAAGAGAGACAGGTGAGCATAGATAGTGGCAGCTGGCTCCTGCTTCTGCATCAGGCAGCCATAGCCCTTGTCTGTGAGAATTCAGCACAGAGAATTAGAATATCTAGTCCAACTGTAAAGCTAGGCTAATCTCATATGCAGTGTAACAAGCCAGTGGCATTAGCCACTAATACTAAACAGAGGGGACTGTGAGGTCATAAATTGTGATCCAGACTTCAGAATTTCCTCTCACAATTGAAAGGTGCCACTTTCACCAGCATGCTGCAGGATTAGTGCAATACTGTTGCAGGCTGCTTTACTTCCTGACCAATGTACACGTTGGGGGGGACACATTGTCCATTTGACAAACTAAGTGTGCTTGCCTGTCTAATGCTGACTTCTGCTCTAGCTTGTAGTGGGACTTGATGAATAGGATTATTTTTTGCACTAATATGTATATACATACAGTCACTTGACTAGCTTTTCCATAAACATCTTTCAGAACAACACTTGCTCTTCAATAATTCCTGACATTTTTAGGCAACAGAAAACAAATTTAGGCTACAGTTTCTAATATCATCCACAAGAGCACATTTTCATCTGTGAGAGGACAGCTCTTTCAGCAAAGACTTTGTCTGCTGTGCAGGAGAAACACTGCATTGTCCCTAGAGCGCGTGGAAGGAATGCTGTAGATAACTGCATGGGTGGGAATGATTGCCTGGCTCAAAAGTGGATTAACTACATCGTAATTGCCACTGTGGCACTGCATGACAAGGCTTTGGTTGAAACAATGTGAGAAATAAACTGTCTTAGAGTGGTTTACTTTCTTTCCTTAGAAGGTGACACAATTACATTTAGTGTTAGCTTTCCTGGTTTTCTTCAGATTCTGTCAGTCTGAGACTAACAGCCCACACAATGTTTGTGTTTTTGTTTCAGGGACGAAGAGAAGTATCATAGCCATAAAAGAAGAAAGTAGAGACAAGACCCTGATTATTTTGGTTTTCAGAAAATTACTTGCACAGGAACTATGGTTACTGCTGTTGTGCCAGGGACAGTAACGCCGTGCATATAACACTGGTGTTGCAGCACAACTATGCTTGGAGACAAAAGTGAAATAGTGTTAAGGTTTGCCAGGGTGGAAGCAGTACCTATCAGAAACGGTGTAAGTCTGTAACACTGCTGCATCTATTAATAAATTATATTCATCACTCACCTATTTGAGTTTAGTCTGACAAGGCTGAAGAGTGTCCTCTGTGAGAGGCTGTTACTAATTTGCCTTCCCAGCCCATAGTTACTGAATATACAACGGAGCTAGTCCCTGGAGCCCAGGATCAATTACAACTGGAAAAGGCATGAAGAGATACTCCTGCTTACCCTCCCATCTGACCTTGTCACCCCTCAGAGCCATGTTCCAGAAAGACAGCACTTACTGCCTAGTTACAGCATGTAGCAGAGGTGAAAGGGCAGATTTCAGAGTTCTCCAAAAGGCTTCACCTGCAGCTAGTGCTAAAAGGACAGTAACAGGAAAGTTATGGTTTCCAAGCTGATGCTCAAAGAAATTTAGGATCAGGGTCATCTGGTAAAGACAATGAGAATGTAGGGTTCCACAGAAACTGGTGGGGAGGCATCAAGGACACTTGTAATATTGCTGAGTGCCATTTTCAAACACTGGGTGCACACCCATTTCCTTCCAGAGATAACTAGGAGGAGGAGTTCCCATCCTGTAGACTTAACACACAAGTATTAGTGATAGAGGTTGATAAAACAGTAAGACTTAAGACAGGCAGGTACATATTAAGGGTATGCAGGAGGATTCCACTTGAGTGAGATTTTTATTATATCAGTTTCTAGTCCTGTTAATTCCTCACACATTATATACTACAGCACAGTCATCATCAGCCAAGCTTTGTACCTCAATGAAGTAAGCAACTATAAAAGAACAAGCTTGCAGATCACGCTTTCCTACAATACTTTTTTCTGTTGGATCAGATTGCCAGGAAAGGCATCGATTGTAGCTGTCCAATCTTTTCTAATTCTGTATTTTACTACTTTTTTTTAAATCACTTGTGTAGTATATAGATAAGAAGGGTCATAACAAAATACCTTTTACTTGGTATAAACAGCTGAGTGAAGCTCACTCCCTAGGTGTGAGCATCAGTATTTGAGAGGCAGGAGGACACTATAACTGTGTATTCAGTTAGCATCCACTGAAGGGTGATTTCAAGAGTGGGATAAAGAAATGGACAAGTGAGAGAAGAGGATCTTGTATTGTCATGTGTCATTGAATACAAATTATTTTCTTGCATTTATTTATTCCCAGGTTAGTGTTTTTTTTTTATCTCACCTGGTGCTGAAGAGCAGGCTTAATCAAAACAGCGTTGAGGGCTGGGTCAGAAAGTTTCTGAGCAGCACCATGCCAGTTTGTCGATCACTGAAAAGTAGTAAATCAAATGTTTTAAGAGAACACTTTCACGTGGTAAAGCTTAGTGTTTTAGACAAGATACCGTTGAGGGTTATATTAATTATAAGCAAATATAGTGTGATAAAAATGCGCTTCTTACTAAAAATTGTCAATCTGGAAACTGTAATGACAAAAATCCGTTCGTGCGTGTGTGCGCAATTTTTAGCTCCCATGTACATGGAGCTGGTAGCAACCTACATCAGGGTAGTGGGCTTGCATGGCCAAGTTTTGATAGCAGGAGGGCTGCCAGGGTAGCTTCTGTGAGGAGCTACTAGAAGCTTCCCCTACGTCCAAGTACGCCAATGCCTGCTGGCTCTAAGATGGACCCACCACTGGCCAGGCTGAGCCCATCCGTGACAGTCATAGTGCCTCTGATAACGTATTTAAGAAGAGAGGAAAAAAAACCCCTATGCAATAGCAAATGCAGTTGGAGAGAGGAGTGAGAATATGCAGGAAAGAGAACCAGCTCTGTAGACACCAAGGTCAGTGAAGAAAGAGGGGAAGGGGATACTCCAAGCACTTAAAAGAAGTTCCCCTGAAGCCTGTGGTAAAGGCCATGGTGAGGCAGGCCGTCCCCCCTGCAGCCATGGAGGATAACAGTGGAACACATATCCACCTGCAGTCCATGGAGAACCCTGATGGATGTGTCTGAAGACAGCAGCGACCCCATGGGAAGCCCACACTGGAGCAGCCTCCTGGGGAGCAGAGCCCATGGTTGAGCAGGACCCACCCTGGAACAGTCTGTTTCTGAAGGACTGCAGCCCATGAAAGGGACCCATGCTGGAGCAGTGTGTGAAGAACTGACATCCTGTGGGAAGGACTGACATTGGAGGACTGTCTCCTGTGCAAGGGACTCCACTCTGGAGCAGGAGAGAAGTGTGAGGAGAAAGGACTGACAATGTGTGATGAGCTGACTGCCACTCCCATTCCCCAAACCCCTGCACTGCTTGGAGTGGAGGGAGAGAATTGGGAGAGAAGCAGAGCCTGGAAAGAAGGGAGGGGTGGGGGGAAGCTGCTTTAGGACTTTGTTTTATTGCTCATTACCCTACTCTGATTTGATTGATAACAAATGGAACTAATTTCCCCAAGTCAAGTCTGTTTTGCCCACAGCAGCAATTGGTGAGTGATCTCTCCCTGTCCTTTCATCAAGCCACAAGCCTTCCATTATATTTTCTCCCCCTGTTCAGCTGAGGAGGGGAGTGAGAACAGTTTTGGTGGGCACCTGTTGTCCAGCCAGGGACAGCCCACCACAGAGAGAAAGACCAATTCCAGATAGATGGTAGGATGAGTAAGTATCTGTATGCAAACATGTCACGTAGGTTGCGTGTGGGAGAACAAGCCTGTTAATGGATCTCTCAAAACTGGTTAAAAATAAAGTGCATGTTGTGTGACCAGATAAAATGACTGGGTGTTTTATCACTGAGAGCTGGACTGAAGCCACTGTCATTTTCATACTTTCCTCATGCTAATTCTAGCAGGAATATGTGAAGTATCTTGATGGATCCTTTATTCCATCTGCTAAAAAGGTGAGAGAGTTTGATGCTGAATGTTTTGATGTTACCCACTGATGTCTATTAGAGATGAGATTTTTCACCTGTAGCAGTTAGCAGGAATTAGGCCCAGTCAGCGGAGCTGTTAGTCCAAGCCTGTGAATTTTAAGCTTTTGCTGTAGGAGTTCACAAAAATGTGATCAGCCACCAGCCTAAGTTAACAGAATAGTGTTGGTGTGCTCAGGAAAAAAGGCAGCCAAACTATACCAATATCCTGTTTATCATCAGGCAACGCAGGCATCCAGAAATATTCTGAGTCATAGGCTGGATGTGATGATCTTGGAGGTCTACTCCAGCCTGAGAAATTCTGTGATTCAGAACAAGCAAGCTGTGAGCACCAATGTGGTGACAGCATATCAGAAAATGAATTTGAATGGATCAATCATCAACAGGGTATTTTCTACCCAGTCCTGTAAGAAGGACACCTAATAATAGTGGGGAATAATGTCATTTGCTAACAAACTACTTGAAGTCAAGAGGTAAGAATGGAGTTACCTTTTCATTAAGAGGCAAGCCAAAGTTTACACAACAGCACAGAGAAGACCTGAACACAGTTGTCATTGATAGCAAAACATACATTAACCTTTAACCTGCACATCTCCTGCTGTGAAGAACTGCATCCGTTTGTGGCTGACTGACACTGAACTATATATGAACCTCAGAGCAAGCAGAAAGAGGAAGACACACTAGAAGTGTGCGTGACCATCCCAACGTGGTGCAAACAGGATGAAATAGTCCATTTGGACTATGTCCTGCCTTTGTCCTGAACAACATCAATCTACTGAACAACACCAAGGCCTTTGCAAGAAGGACAACTTACCATAGCTAACACTACAAAAATTGAAGAGATTTAAGAACAAGCATATACTAGATATTTTCTTAAGAAAACATCGAGGGAGAAGTATTCAGGAGAAACACAATAGAGACTCTGGACTTCAAGTGGGAACTCCCATTTTCCCTCCCCGTTTTATGAGCAGCCCATAAGATGCTGCAGTAATATGCAGATGATAAAGACGTGTATGCAATTGCTTCCTAGAGAGAAAACTATACCACCTGATAGTGACTTAACATTTAAGAAAAAAAAATGGATAAATAATTTATCATTTAAGAGTTCAAGACTTGATGTTGATCACTTAACAAGTATTAACTATGTCCATTTTTGATATAACCTTAGTCAACCTTTACTCCTGTCGTCATGGCTATGCCCAAAAGTGAAGATGGACCCTTCATCTGAAATTAAAGGTGTATGGAGAACCCAGACATGTTCAATACATTAAGATTCCCTGCACAGATTTTTACTTACGCTTGTTCTTTAATTTTGTGAAGGAATGCTTCACTTTTCTCCTCTGGTATCTCTCCATCAATACTGGCCAAATATGAATAAAGGAACGAGAATGTTTCGAAGGGAATACAAGCCGCTCCACCTTCTGGGTCCCTTGTTAAGATTTCACAGGCATGTTTCATGGAACTCAGTAAGGACTGCAAGAGGTTCAGTCAGGAAATGAGAGGAACAGTGTCAGAGCCATGAACATCCTTTGCACACCATAAAAAAAAAATCCATGCTGTAAACCACTAAAAGTGATTAAGGCTTTATCATAATTACTTAGCTCTCAACCCCAAATTTACCCTCCAGTGCAGGTCCAGGCATGGAAATAATGAAGTTCTAATAGAGACAGGAGTAAAACATATCAGAATCCTGTGATGTTTAAAGATTGCATGGGGCAGTCAGAGCCCTATCTCCAATGATTTGTTACTGTAAAAACTCCAACATCACTATACCTAGTCATATATAAATGTGTGTGTGTTTGTGTCTATTATCTCAGTGGATCTAAATGAATTCTTGGCAGCTGTTAAGACTAATTTACAAACTCCAGAAAATTCATACACTGTCATTTTGTAATCCTTCAGCAATTTTACTTAATGTAGATCCTCCCCTGGGAGGCCTCTCTGGGGAAGGAGAGACAGCTGAACTATATGACAGCCTCTACCCTCCACAGTTTGTTACCCCTCTACTGCTGCTCATTCTACTGCTGTTCCTGCTCCTGCAGCTCCAAGCTGCCACTGTCTCTCTCTCTCTCACAAAGCAGCAAAGTTATTCACATTGATTCTCCCATTGATTTTTTTAAGTTTTGAAAGACAACAAGGCTACCAGTGCAGTCATTTCTCCAAGGCTGTAAAAACACATCAGTGCTTTACAGGAAGATACTTCAGGTGACTGGTGTTCTTAAGAAGTTCATACTTGTCTGCTCTTGTATCTTAACTGTCACCCTATTCAACTATGAACAAAATTTACAGCTGCAGGAAATAAATATACATTTCATGTGTGTGTGTCTTCCAGTCTGGTTTAGGAAACTAAAGTTCTGGTTTCATTATGTAGAGCCAAAAATCAAATAATTCACTTAATATGTAAAAGGCTTGCACAGATGGAGGTAAATTCAGTCTGTCTAGCTCCATTAGAATGCTGTTCCTGTGACTCTCTTTTTGTTAGGATTTTTTTTTTCCCAAATCTGTAATGTTGCTGTTACTTTTTTCAAATGAAGGGCCCAAACTACAAAATCATGTTGGAGGGGGGG